>KL660537.1:0-10591 GCA_000732775.1 Stachybotrys chlorohalonatus IBT 40285 | reverse complement strand
CCACCAGCAGATCGGACCACCTTAGTCATACGGTCTCAACAGGTTAGGAACGCCTAGTGATAAGAGAGCCCTCGCATCGCAAGCAAAAGCAGGCTAGGATTACTATTCATGCAGTGCATCTATCACAGGGAGGTGCAAAGTTTGTTTGTCGAGCATAGAGTCGCGGCACCTAATAATGAACACCAAGGCATTCTACCTCCTCAGCCCATATTGCCCGGCACAGGGCTGTGTCGCTACCGGCTTCTGCATTAACGTCAATCCCAACGTCGCCTAGTAGCTCCAGGGGCTCTACTGAGCCTGAGATAGTGCCATCACTAAGAGAATTAATGTTGTCACAATCCAAAAGATCCAGTCTTACTCCTCCGAGGGGCAAACGCTCCACGCAGCGCGGTTTGTTGTAGTAAGATGTCCATTGGAGTGCTGCATTGCCGTACTCAGCCTAGTCATTGATCTCAGCGCCTCGCCTGAGCAGTTAGTCGAGGATATGGCCCTTTCCAGCTCTTCCTGACTCCTAGTTGGTTAATTAGCAGTTGGTAATAGCTACTGGGCATGGTGGAAAGTTGAGAGATAGTATATAATCATAGCATTCAATTCCTATTTATATCTCTTGAGAGACTGCAGTAACGAGAAAATGCATACATATCCACTAGGACATACTGTTGAATGGCTAGGAGAACAGGGCACGTTTGATAAAATACAAGAGCTTTCCCTAATTCATGTGGTTTTTGTCCTTATACGAGGAAGGAAGCAGTTTTGATACAGAAATTACTCGCGACAAAAAAGCTCTCAGTATGCTAGAGCGCTGCTATGCTACTATTTCTTGTCAATAGACGAATCTCCATCCTCTTGGCTCAGTTGATCCTTCCGTCCAGCCTTGTGCTTCGTCCAGCCTCTTATTCAGCCTCTTTGCGCGCCATCGAGTCGCCAAAGCTGAAAGTACGACTATCAAGCAGCCGAAAAGCACCAGCCCACCACCGAGACGGTAGTAGGGCTCATGGGAGCGAGGCCAAAAGTAGGGGCTGAACCAATGACTGCATTGACTAATGCAATTGGCGATGGCAATGAGGGCGGCCTTTTTGGATCGCGGGGCAGGTACCAAAGTCGTTTCCCATGACAGCTGGAGATTGAGACCGTTATATGTTCCGGCAACGAGGAGAAATAAGCCAGTGTATCGTACACCGATAATATCTGTAGAGATCAACATCGCGCAACCAATAGCGCTACCAATAATGGGTAGGCTTATGTGCCAGAATGACTCTTGCCGTCGACCCGAGGACCAGGCACAAAGACAAGCAAACATGTAAGCAAAGGCATAAGGAGGCGCTTGAATGAAATAGGTGGTGAGTTCGCCAAAGTCGAATGTATTAACAATCTAGATATGACGATTTAGTTCGGATTTTTCGAATATAATTGCAATGACTGACCGAGGGTAAAAAGTCCTTGAAGGCCTGGGCAGTAACGAGAGCAAAGTGCATGGCGCAGAAATACCAGGTGAAGGGGTCCCTGACTGCGTCTCTGATGCCATCCCAGGTGCCCCCAACGCCTTCGTCGATGCCGCCGTTAGAGCACAGTACTCTGTACTGTGCCATTTCTCTTTCTTCGGGCTTCAAGAATTTTGTGTTGTGAGGCCAATCAGGAAGCAAGAAGTAGGCAGCTAAAGCAACCAGTATGGAGGCTGCCCCCTCAATCAGGAAGAACCATTGCCACGAGTGGAAGCCTCCAATACCTCCCATCGTAGTCAGAATTCCAGCAGCGAGGAAGCCGGACAGAATATTTGACATAGTATTGCCTGCATGCCATACCGCCATTCGCATGGGGTTCTCTTCTTTGGTATACCACGATGATGTCACTAATATTCGTCAGTTAGATTTGGCCTACAGTTGGTTCATGATGATACTTACTCAAGGTGATGCCTGGGAAGAATGGGGCCTCCAATAAACCGGTAAAAAAGCGACATACGCAGAACCCGACACCATTCGAAACGGCTGGAGTGCAGATTGTTGATGCAGACCAACCCAGCATAATTGTAGGCAGAAACCATCGGGGGTTCGTTTTGGCAAGGATCAAGTTCCCAGGCAGTTGCCCAATCAGATATCCTATATAGAAAGTCGAGATGCCGGTGTTCCAGACAGTGTCAGACATATGTAAATCCTCTTGCATGCCAGCTAGACGAGCGTTGGATACGTTGATGCGATCAAGATAACTGACACAGTCAGTAAGGCCAAAACGTCGGGAGCCAGATGCATACTTCATTAGAAACATGATGGTAATAGTTGGCATCAAGCGCCAATCGATCTTTTTCACCACGCTCTTGTTCAGTTTTCGTATCTCATCGTCGTCCAAATCCCTCAAAAGCTCGAAACGATTTTGTATCTCTCGGGGAGAGTTCAGATATCCTTGCGCATCGGCATCCTCGACCTGGAGATCAATCTTGCCCTCGACATCGGAGACCGCGTTGTTTGTAGTGGATTTGATCATGGTTGCAGCTCCTTTCGAAGAGTAGAGTTGAGAATGAGCGGTGATTAGAGGTTTGGAATTCGACGCCGTCCATCAATTATTTATAAAAAGCGCATGCTAGCCATGTTCCCCAGCCTGATCTCCCCAGACTTCAAATTCAAGCACCCCGCAGCCAGGAGCAAAGTTTGATGGCAATTCTCCGTAACTAGTGAGGTGGAAAGCGGGGGTTTCGCGGGGTGCAGAGAGAGAGTCATGTAGGATGGTTGGGAGAGGCCGTCCCGTAGCCTCCCGCGGAAAGGAAATTGGGGCGAAGACTAGTTTCCGCCTTGGCACAAGCCTCGGCCATTGTGCAACGCAACCTAATTATCAACGGAACAAACCATTCAGAGCCAGGCGGGTCACCAGATTTACGCAGGCAAGGCGGGAATTGGGCTGATTAAGTCCCGGTACTAACCAGCAGATAGACATAACCAGGAGATAACATAACCAGCAGATAACACTGCCTTCGGACTTGAGACGTGCAGTAGTATTGGTCAAGTTGATTAGTCCCATAAAAGAATTGTATTTTCCATCCATCGGGCCGTTGCACACTGTGGCTTCTCATTGTAGGTGCCATTGCAATATTTGCCTGAAAAAGTAACCCTCCCGATTCGCTTAATTTATTGAGGATTGATATCTGCGTGTAACAACGTAACACAAGCGCGCTGGAAGTGATTTATCCTATAATTAAGGTCTGTCACTTGAGGACAACAAAGCCGTCATCTTTTCGTACACCGAAAAGACAATCCCACCACTCAAAATCAGTCTTCCTAGTCTCATTGTGCTTCCACTCCAAAATCCTCCAATACCTCTTTCGGCCATAATCGACTTGAAGGCTTCCACTGTGCTGGCTCCGCGTGCAGACTGTGATTTAGTCTTGACTGCATCAAACGGCTGAGTACAATACACGGTGATGATACCAGCCACAGCACCGGACCCAAATGTTGTGAGTGTGTTCTGGGGTATTTGGTACGTCTTGGAGAGCTCCCGGAGAACATTGTACGAGCCCATACGAACCGCTGAAGTAGCTGACTGTTTCAAAGTGGTGGAGATTAGGCCACGATATACATCTCGAATGCCTCGACTTTGGATTATGTAGCCCAGCGCTTGAGCACCGCCGTTGAAATTTCGAGCCCCTGACTTGGCATCATCGATCCTGTGCATTGGTGAGCCGAGTTAGAACGAATGGATGACATAACTGGGGTAGTTCATTACAGGGCAGTTTTGATTCGTTCTGTCGGAGTTACGGCCACGACACTCTCAACAATTCCGGCAAGCATTCCGGCTAAGATTCCTCTCGCTGGTGAGAGCTTTCCGTCATCGTCCATAAGTTTGTTCCTTATAGAATCAAACGAGAGAAACCTGACTCCCGCTTTGAAAGCAGTGCCCTGTCAAAAAATGTGAGACTTTTTCGGCAGCAGTCCACACTTCTCACTTACCACGACGAGTGCTGAGCAGCCTGTATACATGGCCCGAAATCCATCTTCCCTCACAATCTTAGCTAATACAGTCAAGGGGCTTTTGGACTTTTCAGCCTGAAGCTGAGCCCGAGTCTTGGCAAATTCGAATGGGTACTAGATATTCTTGTCAGTAGGGCTACTGTCATCGAATCGAACAAAGAATGGCATGTACGGTGATGGTAGCCTCGACAGCTCCGGCTACAGCACCCGAGAATAGGGATAGAGAAGGCGATATGTTTTGTTTCGTTGTGTAAATGACCGGAACCGGAGACGCCCTGGGGGTATCTGCGAGGTTGCTGCCCAGTCGTGCAGCTTGTATGGAAGCCATCACTAGACACAGTCGCAAGAGCCAGGTCTTCGGGTCGATCTCTGCTATTGTCTAGCAATTTAGCCTGTTTTTTATGATCCAAATTTTTGTTACGCAACAAAGATTTCGAAACTGGTCATGACGACTGGCAGTACAACCGCTATAATGAGCTGCGGCCTTTTCTCTAGTGTCGGGGTTCCTGCGGCAATGCCAAAGCGGGCTCGAACCAGGCTTGGCCTAGCTGTGGAGCTGGTGGCGTCAAGGTTAAATGACGGATGGGCATCCGCGGGAGCGTTTTCCACGAGAAGGCTTTTACCCAACCTGTTCCACACAAAATCACCATCCTTCCATGGCAAGTCATCCAAATTTACGGCCGCCAGCAGTTCAGTCAGTTATTCATGCCTCCCCTCGGAATTTCGGGGCGATCCCGGAAGCGGGCCGTGGAGGCTTGTTCGTTTTGTCGGAAGCGCAAGGTAGGTGACCAGCCATGAACGGCGAGCTACCCGCGGCTCACGGTACAGCAGATCAAATGTAATAACGAACATCCCACGTGCGCGAACTGCCGCACATATGGAAAGGAATGCGTCTACGAGCCTTTAACGGCACCAATCGCGTCGCCGGATCATGCCTCCGCGCTCTCCTCGACTCGCGGCCGAAAGCGTCCAGTGGGGCCCAGGGCGAGTCGCGCGTGCCGGCCCAGCGTCAGAGCTGGTTTCAATGACGACAGAGATAGCCACGTTGCCCTCGACGAGGCTTCCTTGCAGCGGCCAGAGCCATTAGCACCAAAGAGTGCCGTGATGGTAGCACAGGAAACATCTGATAGCACGGGTATTTCTCAAGCCATCGTCTCAGCCAATGATGCCTCTACGTATCATGGTCGAACAAGCACCCTCTTCGAGGAAACCCCCCAACACCGAACTTTGGGCATTGAGCGGCCGCCTCTAACTGACGAGTGGATCGAAAAGGGCTTGGTTGCTGAGGCTTCGAGGCAACGTAATTCCTTCTCGTTCCTCTTTGTTGTATTCCCCAGGTTGATAATCGAACAGGTCAATTGGAGCAGTTCAATTATAGCACCGGGCTACTCGAATTCGATGAGGTAGAGCCAGAGTTGGGCATGCATCTACTCTCGCTACACTGGAATCGACAACATCATTCCTTCCTAATCACATATAGGTCTGCTTTCATGAGGGACATGGCGTGCAATGGCCCGTACTTCTCAAAGCTTCTGCTCAACGCGATATACTTTGGCGCATCAAAATTCAGTCCTCGACTGGAGGTACGGCGCGATTCTAGTGATGTGCGAACCGCAGGCTGGCAATTCCGCCAGCGAGTTCGGGAACTTCTTGGGACCGCCCTAGACCACAGCAACATAACAACCATCCAGGCCTTGCTGGTCATGGCGAATTCACTATTTGCCCTTGGTGATGAGCGAAGCGCTGCGTGGCTATATGCTGGATTGGCATTTCGCATGATTATTGACCTCGGTATGCATGTCGAAGCGAGTGACCTAGAAGAAACGCGAAGGTTTTCGGATGAAGACCTTGAAATACGACGAAGGGTTTTCTGGGGAGCTTTTGGTGGGCCATCAATTTTCCCCTTCTCTCCATCTGACCGTGGCTGATGGCGGGTGTCCAGTGGTTGATAAGATACAAAGCTTATACCAGGGCCGTCCAGTCACTCTCAAAGAGTCAGACGTCCTCGTTCCGATCAAATTTCTCGATACATATGAGGAGTTTGAGCATTGGACCCCGTTTGCATATACTACGCAATCGACCACCTACTCGGGATCTCCCGCCTATAGCGTCTCGACGTTCGCATCTCTATGTAGGCTCTCTGTGGTCATGAGTGATATTCTCGGCGAAATATACAGGGAGAGGATTTTTAATGAAAGCCCAAACACACTATCTGCCCTTCTAGAGAGACTTGATTTGAAGCTCGCGACATGGAGGAAAGATCTTCCTCGTCATCTTAGTTTCGACCCCAAAAAGTCCACCCAACTCCCGCCTCCTCATGTGTTCAGCCTACAGTGTGTATTATTGTCCCGTTTGAGTTGATGACTTGCTGACCTTCTCATAGCGCCATGTATCATGTCCTGACGATTCTTCTTCACCGCCCGTTTGTGGCGGATGGCCATTTATATATGACATCTCGCTCGGTTTCGGTCAATTCGCTGATCACTTGCGCATCTGCAGCAACTAGTATTGTAGCTCTACTTCGGGCATACGATAAGGTCTTTTCCATAAAGCGGGCTCCATACCTGATATCATATGCTACGTATGTAGCTGCCACGATCCACGTTCGAATCGCCGCCAAAAGCAGTCCAGGGTCAGACGCATACCATTGTCTGCAAGCCTGTCTTGACATCTTTGAAGAGAACCAGGAAACAAACACTGCAGTAAAGAGGGCCAAGCTGATTGTTAGAAACTTGATGCAAAGACTTGGCGTGGCAGGTTTCAAATCTGATGTGGGCTTGAGACATCGAGTTGACATGGGACTCGACGGATATAACCCTCATACTTCGGAGGAAACAAATGCCTCTACCGGGGCAAACGCTGAGTCTTTGGGCTTGCTCAGGGAGTCTACAGAGGGGCCGGATCACACTTCTACTGCAACCCCCAAAACAAATTGGTCGGACATTGATGGGATCATTCAGAGTTTCGTTGGTGGGCAAGCCGCGGATCTAGATGCCGCGGAGGAGCATCCGCCATTCAACGAGGTAGTTGCAATTCCAAATCATGGACCGAATACTCCAGGAAGGCTATGGGTGGATGGCGACATACTGCGATGCCCTGAGGACCAACGTCCTGTTGAGGACAGCGACCGACCCTTTGCTGGGGGTTATGTTGGTGATAATGGCTCCATGTCTATCGAGGATCTTTTATTCGGGTTCAACGGCTCCGCTTTAGACAGTCTGATGATGTGAAATGCGAGCTCTCTAGGAAAACGCTTTCATGTTATTTTCCCCCGCCAAAGTGGAACCAACTATTCTAGTTCGCAAGTGGCCTGTCCTCTCTTCTCTCCGCCATGACTTTCCTGATGGTGCCACAACAACTTTACCCGCGGGAGTGAACCTCCCGCGGATAGCAGATATGATGTCAGGCCCTGTCATCCGACAGCACGGGGTTCTCCCCTATGCTAGCCATAATCAAAAACGATTGAATGAGGAGGCATATGAGCTTCGTCTTATGGATTCCTGCTTATTTAAGTATGGGGCCAGGAGGCTGAGATAGAATAGCTGAAACTGTTCCTCAAAACCTTCTATTACTGTCATTCTGCCCATGCATCAGTCCCTAAGAGCCTGCTTGAGGCACGGTAAAATATCTGAAATCATAAATCACCCCATTCCGCATTCTTCCTTTGCATCCCTTTTGCCAAACACGATGGTAAATCCTGACACTCAAATCCATAAAGCGCGGCACTCGCTTCCCGCTGTTCTTATGAGAGCCGGGACTTCCAAAGGTCTTTTTCTCCATCGTTCACATCTACCTCCGAAAGAGAAAGACTGGGCTACTCCTCTTCTCGCAGTCATGGGATCAAAGAACGACGATTTGGGACAGATCGATGGCGTAGGGGGTGCTACCAGTGTCACTTCTAAAGTTGCTGTGGTTTCGCCATCAGCAAGACCTGATGTCGACGTCGACTATACCTTCGTTCAGGTCGCAGTTGGACACGAAACTATCGACTTGAGCGGCAACTGTGGCAACATGTGCTCTGGAGTAGGCCCTTTTGCTATTCAAGAAGGCTTGGTCGTTCCACCCCCCGGGGCTCACTCGCTCGACGTGCGCATCCTCAACACGAACACCAACCGATGCATTATTGAGACAGTTGAACTCGACGGGTATGGTCAAGTTCGAGAAGCAGGATCACATTTTATTCCAGGTGTCAAATCACCAGGTTCAGAGATCAAAGTGGCATTTCTGGACCCCGCCGGGAGCGTCACAGGGAAGCTATTTCCCAGTGGTCGGCGCATCGATCAAATTATTGTTGATGGGGAGGAGTTGGAAATCCCTTCATTTACAGTTGACGCCACACTCATAGACGCGGCGAACCCGTTTGTCGTTGTCGATGCTCGGACACTACCACCCAGTGTCAGAGACACGGCACCCGGTACATCGATTTCTCTTCGGGTTGCCGAAGCAATAAGACAACGAGGTGCAGTTCTCATGGGCCTGGCAAGCGATCTCGAGGATGCGTCTCGCACTCGTGGTACCCCCAAGATTGCCTATGTCTCTCCACCAGATCATAAGAGCCCAGACCCAAATGCGTTGGCTATAAAAGTGCTGGCATATAGCATGGGAAAACCCCACCCGACTCTTCAACTCACCGGAGGTGTCTGTCTCGCAAGTGCCACGGTTTTGGAGGGAACTGTAGCCCATCAGGCTGCCTCCTTTCAGTCGCATCTTCAAGCCTTTTTTCCAACACCAGATAGTACACCGAGTCCACCATCAATGACAGATGAAACCTATAAAGGGAGTGAATTAATAAGAGGCTTGAGTAGTAGTGAGAGGGTCAAGATTTCATGCCAAGGGGGTGTGATTGACGTGGATGTAGATCTTCATTGGGGACAGGTTGAAAAATGTGTTATTTCTAGAACAGCACGAGTGTTATTTAGAGGTAATGTCTTTTACTATATCTAGAATAAAGATTATCGCTAAATTAGGATAAGGTTCCTATGCTCTAAGGTAGTATGGGAGAAAGAAACGGTTCCTCGACAAAGACAGACCCAGCCCAGAAAGATAAGGGAAAAGGCGTGCACTTTGGCTGCGCTGGCCTCAACCGTCGGCAACTAGGCCGATAAAAGGAAATGAAGTTAATAGACCATTTGGTCTTAATAGAATGAATATAAGGGATATAGAAGAAGAGCCCAATTGGCCCACGGCCGATTGGTAGGAGAACGCAGGCCAATTGGTGATGTCTGTGGAATTGTTGTTGTAGTAGTTGTTGTTGGTCTGCGGAAAGCAGGGGCCTTTTACGCCCAATTCGCAATCTTCTATCCCCTTCAGTGCGCGAAGATCCCAGACATATTGCTACTAGACCGGCCTTCCCACTTTCCCTCCGGTCTTCCCGACAATGGACACGCCAACAGGGGGCAGGTTCCTTCGTGCCCGTAACCCCCTCTCCTGCTCTCCCAAGTCCTGACCGGCCTCGAAGCATTCTGATTACCTCTACTCTATCTCATAGATTACCCAAGATCGTCGCAATGCCTTCGTTCAGGACGAAAAGCCCGATGGTTTGCTCTTGATGCGCATTGATCAAACAGGGCTATTCTAGTAGATTTCCTTGGAAGCAGTATATCCAACTGCATCTTCCATGCTACCCGAAGTTGCGGTCCGATTCGTCAATACAATCGATGGACTCTGGCCATGGAAAGCTTCCTCAGCCCTAGCCAAAAGCACATATCCGAAGAGTGCACACAGGCTGCCTGATATGCAAACAGCAGAAGAAAAAATACAACGAGGCGGATCCAAGCTGCGGCGATTGCAGGAGACTCTGTCTCCAGTGCTCATGGCCAATTAGAAGGTCGGCTAGTCTGGTAGTTAATGACAGCTGGTCGTCAGGCCTATGGCTGCCAGGCCGGGACGCGGACCAGCACACGGAACCATCCCAAGGCCTAGGTGCGTCAACTGGCCTGGCCAAGTGTCATCTAGACCAGAGCATTGCCAACCTATTTTGTCAACCATTAGAACTCACTGCACCAGACACCTTGATCGTTGATATAATGGCGACCCGATCAAAGGATCTCTTACAAACCCTATTGCCTGGTTAGTCATAGATTGACATTCTTCTGCAGATTTTCTCTATTTCTCCAGCGCCTTCACCCTCCACATTGTCTCCTAGTCTGGCAGGAGGCCATTCTCTAAATATATATATACCAAGCTTGATCCCTAACCTCAAGTCTTCAAATAATAAAGCTCTCCTCAACTACTATAGCACCATTGTCAGCTCTATGTTATCAAGGTGCGCAGACGTATCCATAAACTTATATCTTATATATCTCCTCCCTATAGCCATTTCTGACTCTACTATCCTTCATGCTATCTTGTCACGGACCGTGACAGGGCTCTTATAGGCTATTGCGTGCTACAATGATCGCTACAATTGCGATTATTGACCAATCTTTTGCCCTGTGGTATAGCGGTCAATAGCACAGCCGTTACATATCTTAGCATTAAGTGCCACCTACTAGCAGAGGCTTAAGCTGGAAATGCAAGGCCAGGCCCTGTTCTACTAAGGTCAGGTAATATAATTACTAGCTATCCTTCTTCCCCAAGTTAAAAGGAGTTTATGTTGAACCGGGTTAGAGAACAGGGTCATCACATGATCTAGA
>KL660533.1:136955-215781 GCA_000732775.1 Stachybotrys chlorohalonatus IBT 40285 | reverse complement strand
CCCCCTTCTTCTCCCTCACTTTTGAACATCCCCCCCCCCGTGTCACCGGAGCCAGGCCTGCCCTATACGACGCCCGTGTGCCCCGTTTCTGGTGCTACGATATACACTACTCATCTCACCCCAGCCCGCCTTCTCGCTCACATCCCCCGCCCGCCGATCCGGTCATCCTCTGCTCGTGCCGGCATTGCCTTTCGTCCTCTCCCTTCCACGCACACTCTTCTGCGATTCTTCGTTTCATCCCATCCCTTCTTAGTGATTCTCCTGCTCGGGCACCAGGCGTCTCCCATCAGCACGTGGCATTCGCCAACATGTCGTCCCTCGACGAGAAGAGCCCGGCTGTCTTTGAGAAGGGTCAGCGCGAACCGATAGGCCATGAAACCGCCTCAACTGCTACGTCTGCTATGGAAAGAGCACCTGCCAGTGATTCTGATGTTGATGCCGCCTGGCAATTTCTCAACAAGCACCGCAATGCTGCCTCTGATGTCAACATCGACGCGCTCCGACGCAAGATTGACTGGCGTATCGTGCCATTGATGTTCTTCTGCTACACCCTGCAGTTTCTCGACAAGGTCATTCTCAACGTAAGTTGTGAATCTTTGTCTTGACTCCTCTTGTCTCTAGCTAAGCCATGTCCCTATCCAGTATGCTGCTGTCATGGGCCTCGCCGTAGACCTCAATCTGCAAGGCAACGATTTCACCAACATAGCAACCTTCCTCTTCGTCGGTCTTCTCTGCTTCGAGATCCCTAACAGTAAGTGCTGCTGCTTCCTCAACCACCGCTTCGGACTTCACTTCAGAGCAACCACTGACCACTCTCTCAGCCTACTTCCTTCAAGTTATGCCTGCTGCCAAATGGCTCGGAGCCAACGTCATTCTGTGGGGTATCGCGACTGCATGTGGTGCCGCTGCCCACAACTACCAGACCCTCCTCGTCTCTCGCGTCTTCCTCGGTATCTTCGAAGCCACGATCGGCCCCTCTCTTATGCTCATTAGCAGTCAATGGTACACCAAATCCGAACAAGCCCCCCGCTTCTCCTTCTGGTATCTTGGTCTCGGTGTTGGCCAGATTGTCGGCGGTGCCATCTCCTACGGCTTTCAGCACATGGGCCCCGATGCTGCCTTGTCCGGATGGCGCACCATGTTCGTTACCCTCGGCGCAGCCACTGTCATCACCGGCCTATGCGTCTTCTTCTTTCTCCCGGACACTCCTATGAAGGCCAAGTGGCTCTCTGATGGCGAAAAGGTTGCTCTCCTCAAGCACGTTAGCATCAATCAAACCGGTATCCAGAACCGCAAGTTCCGTTTCAAGGAGATCATCGAAGCTCTCCTAGATCCCCAGCTCTACCTCATGCTCCTGGCCGTCATGCTGGTAAGATACCGGTGTAGTTAGTCTCGAGAAAAAAAAAACTGTTGATTGCTGACCGTTTCCCCAGCTCTCCGTCTCCAGCGGCGTTGTCACCACCTACTCCGCAACCCTCATCCGCAACCTGGGCTATGCCCCTAGACAAGCTGCATTGATGAATATGCCCTCCGGCGCCGTTAGCATCTTTTTCACGCTTTTTGTTGGCGTTGGCATCCGAAAGAAGTCCCATCGATGGGCGTGGATCCTTGCCTGCATCATCCCCGCGTAAGTTGAAGGCCCAGGAATTGGATCTAAACGTCTCTTACAAAGGCATATAGCATCATTGGCGGAGCCCTCATGTCTTTCCTCCCGCGGGGCAACCGCGCGGGCATCCTTGCTGGCATCTGGCTTGTCAATGCCGTGGTGGCGCCTTTGGCGATTTTCTATGCCGTAAGCTGAATCCAACCCCAAGATTTGATTCCTCACTCTAACATGTAAATAGTGGACCGTAGCCAACTTCGGAGGCGGCACCAAGCGTGCCTTTGCCACCGCAATCATCAGCGGATCCTTCTCGTTGGGCAACATCATTGGCCCGCAGACCTTCCAGGCCCGGGACGCCCCCGAGTACCAGCCGGCGCGGCTGGCCGTCATGGGCACTCAGGCTGGCTGCGCCCTTGTCACGGTCACCCTGTTTTTATACTACGCATGGGAGAACAAGAGGCGGGACAACAAGGGCCAGGTCTCGGAGGAAGCCTACATGGCCCCCGAGACCTGGACCAACATGACGGATAAGGAGAACAAGATGTTCCGATATTCGTACTAGATAAACCTGGCTGAATATACTGTAGAAGAGTTGCTGTGAAGAAAGATTGGCCGTTGTAACTGAATCCCCTGAGTGAGCTGACGGCCTGCTGGAACGCTATTGGCCTCGTCCAACTTGTTCTCCATGCTATAGTTGCCGGATCCGTGAGCCGTCGTTGACTTGACGAATAACCACCTGATACGAATTAACCATCGAAACTTATACGGTGATGTAGCATATCTTTGGCATTGCTAGGCAGAAACCGTACCTCGCACCACCAAAACCCACTCGACTGACCAATTATGTGTCATTACGCATCACTGTCTCACTGTGACACGAGGTGCTGCCTCGTGGACGTACCACGTCATGAGTCACAAGCTTATAACCATGTGTTTGTGTTTGTGTAGCCAGCTAGGACCATGGCGCACTACGAGCTCAGGTGATGCTAAAGTAAGTCCATGTATGCGGGATGAGACCTTGAGTACCCCCTTACCACGCTCCATATGCCTGTATGCCTGCAAAGACATCCTAGTCTGAATAATTGTTTTGTCCAGACATTATTCCTATAGGATGAAAGCAGCAAGAGTCTGGCTGGAGAAGGGCTTGCGCAACGGAAGTGGGTATGTCCGAGACAGGAACACTACTCACCGGAGCAGAAGCCAAAGACAAAAAGTACATAGGATATACCTAAGTGCCCGGCGCCTGATAGTATATATCCCCAGAACGATATGGAAATCGGCTGTGCCCAGTGTTTCGGAAGTATCGTCCTGTGGACCCCGTGGAGTAGAGTCTCTATTCTTCATACCAATCCACTAGCAACCGTTCGTCCTTCTGCTTATTCCTCACTCTCACCACCATCGTCTTTATCCTTGTAGTCTTTTTCCTCCAGCGTGTGAAGCTCTGAATCGAGGTTTTGCCATTCGAACCACCTAGCCCGACAATTTCCAAGGGAAAGCGCAAGCCCGATTTGTCTCTCGTTTCCGCACGCCCCAGAGGGTTGAGCCCGTTCCTGCTCGGTTGCCTTATCCCAAACTGTCCGGATCATGAGGCCAATCTGCTGCTGCATGAGTGGGTGCATAATGGTACGAACATGCTGCTCAGCGACGGTGAAGTTCCTCCACGACCTTGGCCCATGTCATCTTACTAGCCATGACCTGTTCTAAGGCCACCTGAGGTAACATTCATACATGGCTGCTCTGTTGTAATACGTCGGCTGTTACCAAAATTATGCATAAGTGGTAGTTGCAACTGGACCAGCGGGGTATCGGAGAATAATGGTCAGGCAGCTCGATGACGCGTTGCCAGTGCCATAAAAGTTTCGGGCTCGTAGTTTGCGTAACCAAACACAAACTCCGGTATCACAGCGCCGGGTGTTATTGTCTCGTCTGGGCGAAGAGCCGCGATATACTGAAGTAACAAATGAGGATAAGCTCGATGACTTTGTCTGCTCCACGGTGTCGGTTTCGTTCCCGATGTTGTCTAGTACCGGTAGCGTAGTATTCATCTGATTTCCAGAGGGCCGCGACTGCCCTGCCCAAGTCCAATTTAATCGAGAAGACGGAAGGGGGTTTGAGGATGGTAGAAGCTTTGGAATCATGCCTTTCCTATGACACTGCTGTGAGCATGGATTCATAGGAAGAAGCGTTTGAAGGTCTTTGTTTGCGCACGGCATGCTTGTTTCCAGCCGACAGCTCTATGTGCTATGTGAGCATACACTCGGCCTCTTTCTTCGACAACCGAGAGCGAGCTGTACTTGGAAACCCTAGTTGGACAGGTCCGATTCTAGCTCAAGTAATAGCGAAGTATTCGACGTTTGCGTAGTTTGATGACTTCGGTGTTGCTGCTTAGAACTAGACGTTGGGTTATCATGCTGCTTCCCTAAATAGCTACGACACAGTCTTGAGACGTCAAACGGAAAGAAAAGTGGTGGCATTTCAATGAAAGCGCTCTTTCTACTCGGATAAATAAGATCTAGATATCGAATAGTGCTGTCTTCAACGCTATTCTCCGCCACAGAAGAGTTTTTCCATGTTGCGCTTCCCTGCTGGCCAACCGTGTAACCTTCGGGACTATTCGTGGAAGGGAAAGAAGTGTCAAGCATTTGGAAGTCGCCCAGAAAATGCTGTTGGGAGAAGTCCGACGAATCAAGTGGAACACCAATCTCTGATGGCCATAATGGGATGATCTGCCGAAGGCTCACATTGATTCTTGCTGTCATACTGTTGCCATCTCCGGAGTTGACTAAACCACTCGATGCGAAAACAAGCTTTCAACTACTCGGAGACGAATAGTATCAATCTGATATGAAGATGAAGGGAAGGGGGAAAAAAGACATTGAGTGCCCAATTCCGGTTGAAGTGTTCATGATAACTCGAAGACGTCAACCCAGATCTCAAATTTATGCCTTCGCTAAATCCACTTGCTCCTTGTTAAAGCAGATACATTCTGGCATACAGGAGAAATACCAGTGGCAAGTCGACGTCTATCGGTAACAGGGGGAATCGGAAGATCAAGCAAAGCTGGGGTACATAAGTCAGTGACGCGCAGAGAAACACCGCAAGATAGACTATGTGAAGAATTTGGCATACCTTATGGCAGTCTTCTATCCCCCGATCCGTGGCGATTGGAGTACATCTTCTACCTCAAGCGACGGTTTAGGCCAGCAATTCGATCACCAAACCATGCAGAGCAACACAAAATAGTACCTCATCTAAGAAGATAGTAGGCCCCCGGGTCCCGGTACCAGCCTTGAAATTTGACAAAACGGTTCTTGCTCTGAGGGAAAACGCCGTTAGTCGAATATGCACAAGAGATCATTAGAAGTATGTGGACTTACCTCGGGCTGGGAGAACTGCGTCAGAACGCAAAGCTTACATCATAGCTCCAGATCCCACGTTATTATTCTGCCAAGGCTTAGGAAGATGCTTGACGACTCGTATCTTGTTGACAGACAGCCCCTACTAGTGATGTTCTTGGTCAGATGCTTGGCATGAATAGAATCATCTAGGAATAAGTGATTCATACCCTGAGTGATCTCGTCTAGGGCTCTGGTAGGCCCTGTTGAGTTACTGGTAGGACCTACGGCTGCTGTAGCCTGGGCAAGTAGGCCGTGCCACTCCCACAGAATCAAAATAAAACCCCTTTTCCTCCCCACCACCTTCTTCCTTCTCTTCTTCATAATTTTTCATCAACCCCAAGAAATCTCAAAGCAACAAGAGATTTCAAGTAGGGAACATGAACCAAGACAACCCAACCATGAATCTGGTATGTTCTGTTTCTTGTCTATCTATTCATGATGTCCGCGCTTTCTTGTCGTACTAACCCTCGTCGAAGACCATAGAGGCTGGCCCGACCGCCTCTTTGGCTGAGGACTCGGGTGGGCTTGAGGGTCCTACCACAATCGCCCTTCGGCCTTCGCCCAAGGAAGCTACTGGCTACCATCAGGGGCAAGACGATGCCACCGGGCTTCCTCTGCTCTCCCCGGAGCCTCCAGCTCCAGCCCCGGTCGGGGAGGAAGCCGAAGATGGCGGCGAGAGCGCCCCCGTTACCCAGGCGTCGCCGCAAACCGACAGCGAAGAACCCGCCGCCGAAGATGGGTCTGAGCAAGCCGAGATGGACGAGGAGAGAAGCATAAGGAACTTCGTTCAGGCGCAGGCGACCCGAGAGGCCCTTGAGGTCTGGCAGGTGAACACTGCAAGGATCGTAGTGGCAAAATGGCTGGCCGTGCCGGTTGGAGACTTGTTCTTCGACCAAGATCACGTACTGGCGTGGCCCCAAATGTTCAGCGATTTTGAACGCGCGGAAACCATCCTCTCGCGAGGCAGGCAGATGGGGCGCGGACCCTATCGCTTCTAATAACCTCGTTTACCGGCTCTATCGACCAGGACAAATCTCTTCCCCAGGTAAGTTTCAACTCCATGTTTCCTCCTGAACATCATTGCTAAACATCCCAGGGACTTCAGTCAAGGTGTCGTCCATGAGGTACTATGACTACCATGGGAGCATACTCTTGCCGGTACACAGTCTGGGATCATTCACCGTCGAAAAGATGCTCAAAGAGATACCTTTTGTTTCTATAATTTCCATGCTTTGCGTTTGTGGAGGTGGACAGGTTTGCTGCCTCGGTTATCTTGAGGAGGATAGAAGCGGTTGGCGCTGAGAATTGCACTATTTGCAGAAGGAAACTGGCTTGCTGCACTTTCGGAAGCTTGCAGGTAGTTTGAGAGGCGGATGGGTCATTTCTTTAACACTCAATACCGTTGACGCGTTTGCTTGCGTGGAAAGTTTTCAATTTCAAGTCCATCCGTCTCTGAACACTCTACCATTCCGCCTGGGCATGTGACGTTCTAATTATGTCTATAAATCTCTAATGCTCTATGCCAAACGAAATCAAACGCTGAATAGCAAACAATGGTGGACTGCTGTCTAAATTGCATCTCTGCCCTCTGAAGCCTCGCTTGATTCACCCATCTGTGCCTTCTCGTCTGCCGTTAGCTCAGCAGACGCCCGGCCCAAGCTGATCGTGACTGTCAGGCACAGCGCGAGGGCTGCTAGCCCAACTCCTACCCAGAAACCAATCTGGTACTGCTCTCGCAAGTCCATGCTTCCCTCCTCACGGGATCGAACCGTTGTGGACACAGCCATCTCACCGATACCTAGCCAGAACGCAATGCCGAGGTACAGAATACTGTTAATCAATCCGCTAGCCGCGGCTTGCAACCGGTCTGGCATGGCTGTGGTGATGAAGACGTTGGTCACGTTGAAGGTAACGTCGACGCCCAAGGTAGCGCAGAGCATTGCGGGGAAGACGTAGGCCCAGTATAAAAAGCTTGTTGAAGGGCTGTTATTCTCTTGCGCGGGCATGAGTGCAAACAAAAGGCACGAAATGACAAACCCACTCCCCGAGATGATCATGAGGACTCGGCCAGAGAAGATGTGCAGGACCAGGCCACCGCAAATGGCGAGAAATATGCCGCCTACGGCCATGGGAGTGAACCATGCTGCGGTCTGTATGGGACTTGTGTGCAGAACACGCTCGAGGCTACATGGAAAGGTTAGAGATCAAACGAACCACAAGCTCTTGGAAAAGGAACGACTTACTAGAAAGTGGCATAGAACAGATACAGCCCGAACACACCGTAGCATGCAAATAGCGCCACAACGAGGCGACGCATACCTTTGGGACGGAAGAGATCGGCCGGTAGAAACGGGTTGGCCGCTACCCAACCTTCGATATACACAGCAATGCCGAGGAACAACACACCAATGATGAGTGTCACATAGATGTAGGGGGTAGCCCATCCGTCAGGGGCATGGCCACCATCTGTGAAGGCGAACACAACAAGAACCAGACCGGGGACGATGGTGATCAACCCAAGCCAGTCCATTTTGACCGACTTGTCCGAAGTCCCAAACTGACGAGGGATGGTGACGATGCCACTTGCAGCCACGGCAGCACCGAGCATGGCTCCGATCCAAAAGTACCATCGCCAATCCAGAAACTGCGAGGAGATGGCGCCCATGAGGATGCCAAAGTAAAAGCCAATACAAGCAAAGGCGCCGTAAATGGCGAAGACCAAGTTCTTGCGAGGCCCAGGGCGGTACGTATGGCCGAGCAAGGCCAAGCCGGCAGGAATGAAGGCGGAAGCACCAAGGCCCTGCATGGCACGGCAAACGATGAGGGTTATAGAAGAGCTGCTGAAACCGATGGCAACGGACCATATGACGAGCCATACATGGCCGGACAAGAAGACGATACGCGCACCGAAACGGTCGCACAGCCGTGCGCAGGGCAGGAGGAAGGCGGCGGTAGTAAGGTTGATGACCCCGGCGGGCCACGTCTGCTCCGAGGCGGGGATGTTGAGGGCGACTGATATGGGGGGCAGGCACAAGAAGAAGCCGGAGATGAAGTACTCGGACATCATCATGGAGAGGACAATGGTGGAAATGTAGGCCACCTCGATGGTTGCCGACGACAGGATGGCCGGGCGTTGGCGGCCGAGGCGGCCCACGGCGGATTTGTCGAGGGCATCGGGCCCGTCGGTGGAGTACGGCGTCTCGGCGGATGGCAGGGCGTCGTTGGGTAGCCGGTCGAGGTCCTTGGCGAGGACGCCGCCGCGGGCGACGGCGTGCCTAGGATCTGAAGTCTGCATCGAATCCGCGGTGGCGGCGACGGGCGTCGGGGAAACAAAACACCAAACTCAAAAGCCAAACAAGAGGCGCCGAGATACTGAAGAGTCCTCGGACGGGAATATGCTAGGATGATTTCAAGATGTTATCGCAGAAAGTCGGTGTATCGACGAGGGCTCCGAGGAGGGTTTTGGCGCGTGGGATTCTCTGACATCACTATGTGGCCACCACCAGCTCCTTATATATCTCGACACAAAGACACGGCCTTGCCAAATGCGAGAAAGAGAACAGTCCGGAGGTCATTTACAACCCGAAAGAGTCATCCAGGCGAATTATCAATCATCCCCGACCCCTCAAGCACGTATTACGAAGCCCCGTTCGTCTCCATGATGCCGGCACATTGAGCCTCAACTGCCACATTGGGCGATCGTGGGCCAGAAATCTTTGACCCGACATTTTGCCCCCCTCCAAGCTCGAGGTCGACGTGAGTCTTGGCTGCCCGTACGGGTAAGGCGTCATATGGTCGACCAGGCGGTGGGGGAGGCTTCGCGGCTTTGCCTGTTTGGGTTCGCGGCTCGTCTGATGATTGGCTTGGGCTTGACTGGCTGTTCGCCAAGGCGTCATTGCGCCAGCGCAGCTTATCATCCCATCCCATCCCATCTCATCTCATCCACGGCAGGGGCAGAAGCTTAATGCCGGAACAACCAAGGGCCAATTGAACCGGGTGACGAATTTCATCAAGATAGACTTCTGTCCAAATTGGCTAAATATAGCCTCCTTCAAGGGAGTATCCTACCAACACATCACCTGTATTCCCTTCTGTAGCAGCAAAGCCGGCACTCCAAAGAGGCACTTCATCCTGTTGCCTGACTGTTGGAAGATATGAGTTCTTTTATTTCTTACAAGCATACAATCTACTGAGAAAGATACCTTGTTTGACCTGCGACTGGCGCCATGACAGGAGTACCTGCTATACCTGATAAGGTCCCGTTGTTCCCAGACTGACTTTCTAACTATGCTGTGTGCCGGGCAATTTTAGTTTTTCGTGCGTTCAATGGCCGTAAAGTCATTCGGCATGTCAAGCTGCAAGTCACAAAGCCAGCTACCAAGGTTCCAAATAAACTTTTCCATGGAAGAATATAAAGAGCCTCCCTCTGGACTGAAGCACATAAATTTCTTTTCTTCAGTCCACACAGACACCACGGGATACTACACTACAAACCACTGTCTGCTCCTCTTCGGTTCAAACACCCCTTCCTAAAATGGACAACAAAAACAAGCCAGCTCAGAAGGTACGAACCTATTGTACATACTCCTTCTCTATCATCCCTTTGCTAACGATGCCAGATGGAATTCACACCTTCATCCACGACGGCCGGGTCCACAGCCGCAGCTACGGCAACAAGAGAGCTCCCTGTCGTGCAATCAGAGCCGAAGAACGGAGCTCTGCAAGGTTCACCGCAGAGGAAATACAATATGCCCGACAAGAATGGATGGTATGTTACCGACCGCGGTACCACTGATATGGGATATTGGTACCCAGAGGCCAATAAGGCCAGGGTTGATGAAAGAGGTGACGAGATCGAAGCTCTACGTGCGTCAAGCCATGCCTACTTCCGATACTTTAGCTCAATTACTTTTGCTCATGTCTTCTTCAGATCTAGCCGAACGCCTGTGGGAAGTCTTGTAGCTATAGCTCGAGGCTTTTTCTCTCGGAACTCCAGCGGAACGTCTGTGAAGTAGAGGCCCTTACAGGACATCGCTTTCGCGAGAAACCCGCCAGGCAACAATGATAACCAACCATCGCGCTCCGCTTCGATTTGGCGCACCTCAAGTTCCTTGATCAAGTCAGTCAGTCGGGCAAGATGCCAAATCGGCTCTCTAAAATAAAATACCAGAGGACTCCATGTGCGATACGGAAGCTGCAAGTGGCGTGGGGCTCATCCCATGCACGGAGTTTTGTGTGGGAGTGCCGTGCTGTTCGATGGCACCCTGTTCTGCATTACCACGGCACTACCGTTATTTCCAGGGAATGGGTTAAACACTACGTTCAGCCCAGTCTGATGTAGTTTGGGGATAGTGGGCGTCGTCTCCAAGGCAATACAAGATGAATCCTCAGCCTATCATCCTGCAAGGGCATCATTAAGCATCTACTGCTTTTGCGCTCGGTGCTGTGTCACGATCCTGACGTAGTCATGGCATATATGATGACGAGTGAGCTCGGGACTTTCCTGATATTCGCCGCGGTCTTCGCTTCTCAATTCGTGAACTTCGTTTTCTGTGGAAGAAGTCGTGGTTCCCAACTTGGTACCCGAACTCAGCAGCTACTTGGGACCCCTAAGGGCTCATTCTTTACCCTTGTAGTGATTAGTCGTTCCTGAGCAGCAGTAAAACGCGTTTCGAGATCTGATATGGCGTAGTACTTACTGTTTCCGACATCGTTCTTGCGTTGAGGTAGTGTGGCATACAAGATAGATTTCTAGGGCTCCAACACTGACTCTTTCAGACAATTGGTGGAGCAGCAGGAGTGTGCGTTGTATCTGTACCACACGATTATCCGTCTTGTAGTAGAAAGCCTTTTGAGAGAGTATAGCCGTTGTACTTGTCTTGGCAACCAAGCCTCCCCTTGTACCATCGCGTAATACCGCTGCCTTCTCGGGTCTTTCGTGGAACGAGTGGCGTTCGGTCTTAGATTTCTTCCTCAACTATCGAGCAGCAAGATGACATCCTCGACCTTCCGACAGATATTCTAGGTGTTGATAGGGGTCATTGTTCATCAAGGAGATAAAATCGGCTGCATTTTAGACCTAGAATATGCGTCGCTACACTCTGATGTATGCGGGTCAATGACCATGTGATGCTCGCCCGTGGCTCATTGGATTTCTTTCCATCAGTTCAAGTATATTGGTTCGGAACTCTCGCAGAGCAGCGCAAATTGCGGTTTTCGAAGGATATGAAAGTAGTTTGGGGATCTTGTCGAACGTAGCATCGCTGATCTTGTAAACATCAAAATCAAAACCCTTGAACATCTACTCTGGACTATCATTATTCTTGAAATAGGGCAGCGATACGTAGTGGCAATCCAAATATACATCACAGGACTATGCAATGCGAGGACGTCAAAACACCAGGTACCACTTGGCTGAAAAGGGTTCTTGCGTTCTCGTGCGATAAGGTATAGGGTAGGCCATGCTTTCTACACCGCTGTCCAAATTTACAATAACACTTTGATAGAGTTGTGGCGAAACTGCACCACATGCAGCCACCCAGAAACTAGATAGACCACACAACTCCTCTCCCTGAGACTGTTGTGACAATCAAGCATTAATGCATCCATTACTACGATGATTCAATGACTGTAAGGAAAGCTATGATCCATGATACATCTAAATAGTCTAAATTTAGCCGTTTGTCGATCACGCATGACCAACGGAGCGGATCAACTCCATGCCGTCTGACGTCACGAGGAGCAACACAGCTGAAGCCCTGTTTCGCAAGCTGCTGCGCCATGCTCCTCCGCCCAGTCTGACGACTCTTCGTCTTACTTAGTCGGTCCTCCGTCCCCCCAGCCTCAGCACCTGGAACCAGGCTTTCTAACCCTCGCCAAGACCTATCAACAACTCCTGACTTCCCTATATCCACAACCGCATTCGAATATGTCCTCCACAAGTCAACAGATCGAGGCTCCGGCCCCCGCCGTTGTCCAGCCGCAGAAGCCCACAGAGCCGATGCAAGTTGAGCAGCCTAGAGCGCACATTGGAATGGGTACGTTGTGCTACTAGTCACCTTTCTCCATTCCATGCATGATACTAACTCGGTTTTGCCAACAGACCCCCAACGCCCGCATCCCGATACCGAGGCGAATCTACGAGGCGGTGAAAGAGGACGAGGTGGATGCTGCCCTGGCCGGTTCTGCTTCTTCATTCCATGCCCGCTTCCGTGCGACTGCTGCATTATCCCTTGTCCTTAGAATGTGGTTGCAGTGGTATTCTACACTATCGGAATGTATGGCACGTTATTGTTGTTTACTATGCGGGCGAAATAAGCGGCAGCTGGATATTAATTGCTTTGATGAAACAATAACAAGTTTGTGACGGCTGTTATTGCTTGTTTATGCATGTTCTATACTGACAGCGATTCCTCTAAACTATGGCAGTTGACCAGTCTTCCTCTAATCCTTCTTGGTTCCTATCTGGTGATTTGTTATGTAAAAGTACATATCTAACCTGGCGGTTCAGGCCTGTATTTTGAAAGCGATTGACTTTTGTGCTCTAGCCTAACGAAGTAGGGTGCAAGACCTTTCCGTGTTGGTTCATTACGATAGTTATTGTCATGCATGCTAAACCGTTGGTGTGTTGCTAGCAATACAAGAACAAGGTGAGCGCTAATCACTACAGTGCCTAATTCTGTCTGCGGCATGGATCCTTTTGTCTATCCAATACCAGGCGAGGCTATTGGAGGTTGTGTTATCGATCGAGTTCCCGCCATAGTCTACACTATTGCGAAAAGGAAAACTAAGGTGACTACAAAACCTCCATTGGTGTGCTTTCGACACCAAGCACAGCTCCATGTACAGCCTACCTTGGGTGGTGCCAGTGATAGCTCACCGGCCAAGTGGTTGCTTTGTATCATTTTCTTTTTTCATCTACCAAGGCCTGGCATAAGGGGCTCTCGTTGATCCTGCAGGCACGGGGAGTCTTGGCAAGTCGATTCACACAACGACGTTACTATCCTCGAAAAGTAGTCGCGGTGCGCCGTGCCAAGAGATTATCTGTCTCAAATACTGTGGGTTCGATCGTTCAAAGCGTCTTTACCTAGGGCATAGACTAGATGTATCCTTTCTTGGCAATTTTTCGCATCCGTAAGCGTACTACTTACCCCTTTCGTTTCATTTCGAGTAATGGTAAGAGAAGAACGATACAGGTATTCGGAGCCTTTTGCATCCTTTTTCGAGTGGTCGGTTTGCCTCAGAATCGTTTTGCGTACGATTGAACCATCACCCGGGCTATGTTGAACGTCAGTAAAGGCCAGCCATATTATTTGCTTAGACCTAGCCCCCTTGTCAGCATAATATAAAGCACTGTTAGGCAAAACTTGTAACTGCGACAGTATCGCAATAGATCCAGTCCTGTGTCGAGCCTCGTATATCCACGCCCTGCGCAAGAACAGTGAAGGATGATTTGCTTTCGACGGTGAATTCAGCCTTCTAAATCATGTATACAGCCTTTGAGACGAGGTCCATTGCCCGGAGAAATGCTGGAAGTCAGTAAATATATGTTGATTGACACGTATGTCGTACGGTGGCGAGAGAAACACTTGATCGAGCTGCAGGACGATGATTGACGTGTACGAGGAAGCAATGACGGAAATAACTCCTCCTATCGACAGGCGATTGTCGACGGTGTTAATATTTCGACCGCAAGGGAACATGTACAGCTTGAAATTAATGGAGGAATTGAATCACCATTGACCAACCTGCTTGGGCCGGAGAGAGACGAATCCGTTGACTTGCCGAAGAGCTTCTGAAGCAAACGAACGAAGTTTCTCAGCCGCAGAGACTGAGTCCAGCTGGCTGCATAGTATTGTAGTACTATCGAGTGCGTGACGTGTTTGTAGTGCTCAGTAGCTGCATAGCGAAGCATCCCGCTTGAAGCCACGGATAAGACATTGTTCGCCATGCAGGGAAAAATGCTAATCATAGAAGACCGCCCAAGTACCTCTTGGCAGAATTTGGGGTCCAAGGATGACTGAGAATTCCAGCCATCTGTGGTGGTACCCGAGGTCAATAGAGAGACGTGAGTTGTGGGGAGTACACCCCCCTTTTTTTCTCGTCTGCCGCGATGCAATTCCTTACTCTTTTGGAAAATTTTCGCCAAACACATCCGCCCACTCCATATTCGCGACTACATTTCCTCTTCATAAATATGGTTGTTCATTATCAGCACGAGCCGAGCCTGGGTTCTAGCAAACGCCGCCAAAACCAGTGCCCTTTGACAGGCTTCTGATAGCCAATCAGCCTCGAAGATTGCAATGATGCGCCAAAGGCTTAGCTAGGTGTATTAAGATATTGGTTTATCGTCTGAAAGCTTCACACAGACATCCAGGCTAACTATTTCTTCCATGACAACCGAATCCGACTGAATGACGACATGATATCGCCTCAAATACCAGCAGCCTTCCGCATACTGACCAAAAAAAAACCAATCTGGAACCGCCGTTTGCTAAACAGTGAATCGTAATTCTACCAAACGAGTCATTGTGCAGATGAAGATCGACAGTATCGTGTTTCGGCTGCTGGGGCTTAACAAAGGCGATTCTTTTGTGCCAATCCAGGCGTTACCTCCCTATGCTACAAGCGAGAAAAAAAAAAAGAAGAAAAAAGGGGGCTTGCCGCGGAGGCTTCTCAGCAAGGTGAACTAAATGCAGCAAAAGATTCGAATTTACCGAGCAGACACGCCAGTACTTCATGAAGGGTGGAGCACGAGCCGTGACAACTCGATATTTCAGCAGATCGCCGTTCACCTCATTCGAAAACTTCTCTCAGCAAGCACAGACACAGAAGAGGTAAATTATCCTGGGAAGGGATGTATTGTGGTGATTGTAGACCCCTTCCTAAGCTTCTGGGTTCTTTAGATCTAGGTACCAGACCAGCACTGATCCTTTTCGTTGCAGCCTTTTCGTCTTTTTGAATTCCCAACATCGAGCTGAGCTTTGCATCTTCCCAAACCCTCGCGAAATAACGCTTCGAGTACTAAGTCGACGCATAATATTGAACCTACGCAAAAACAGCTGTATCCGCGCCTCGTCGGTAGATAGGGCATGGTGACGAAAAGACACAACGATGTCTGAATTTGAGATGACGGATGAACTGTTATATTCCATGGGTAAGCTATTGCCGAAAGCGATGCCTGGATCAGTCTCGGGAGATCGTGCTAACTCAGAGGGAAGCTTACTTTAGTAAACCGGCCTTCCGCCAGTGACGTCTGCCATCAGGGTGATGATGCTCAAACAACTCTCCGTGGCCACCTTGAGTCGTTTCTAAGAAGAAGAAAGAACGGGATTCAGAAAAGCCACTTTTCAGACCGCACTTTCACCGATCCTTGACTCAGGGATCTTGGTGGAATGGAATCTCAGACAGCCTCAGCGTCTCGCTTTGTTCATATCACCCTTTACGACCAAATGCCTAGACACCAGAAAACATGTTATCGAATCGTTGATGGTAGATCTGTTCCTCTATTCTGACCCTGTCACTGACCGGTTAGATAGGAGAGCCATGCCAGCTTCAGCCTTCTCGGTCGAAACCTTACTCTTCACAATGCCGCCAACTTAGTCCGCATTCCTCAAGGGATCGATCCCTCAATCGAGTTAGTTCAAAGGTTCTTTTTCCATATAATCGGCACGGGTTTGGGACTGAACCTCGGTCAAGCTGAACCGAAATCATACAATGAACCAGTAGCCTAGCTTAGCCGCCTTTCCCGGTCTACCACCGGGTGCTGAGAAAGGAGACGGGACAGGAATGCTTGAGGCTGAGTGAAGGGCCTTAACCAAGGATCGCCCAGACTTGTGTTGCCTTTTCCGCCAATTATTCAATCAAAAAGAACTCCATAAAAAAGACAGCACCACGGACGAAGAATCGAGAGAAACCTATGCATGCGATTCAAAGCGAATCAAAGAATCTCTAGTCTGCGAAAGCCGAGCTACTTTTCGTCAGTATATCTTGGAGCGTTTCAAGCCATGAGAATAACCACTCTGAAGACAGACTTGGTTTGCCACGTGGTAAAACAGCAAGCACATGCTTCAAATTGACGACTTGACTCCCGTTGTTTCTCCAGAATTTGCCGTTATTGAAAAGCCAACGATCTCAAACGCCTAAAACAATCGGTCTTGGAAGAGGCTCAAGAGTTTACGGCGTTCCCATACCTGACTGTGCCAGCTAGAAAAAGGTAGAACGTCTTTGTCTGCAATCCGAATGCTTGGCTGTTATTTGTAACAAGGAAGCGAATATATTAGACAAAATTTATTTTAGCAGCGCGGGCTGGTCGGCGTTGAGGTGGTTCATGTAGTAATCGCTGGGACTGTTTATATATACAATCTGTTTCCTCGAGGTACCGTACACCAACTGCTCACTACCCCCATGGCTACTTATCCTTCCTCTGTGAACCGATGCTAATGAGAACAAGCAATGACACCGTGACCTCAACCAATACGAACTCTGCTACACACCTCACCTTCGCTACACACAGACCAAGCCATGGTAGCAGCGAAAAATGTGCCTGGCTTGGAAGACTGCTCGCTTCAAATGTAATCATTGGTTGGAGAATTGGAGAATAAAGTTGAGACTAATTTATTAGAATAATTTTGGTCTAAATGCACGTAATCCGAAGAACCAGCGCTGGTATATACCTAAGAGCGATGACAGAAAGCCCAATCTAGTCCCTTGCAGCCTAACCGCCGTCATAGCCAAGAACAAACGCCTCGCGTGATGATGAAAGAAGACGTCGTAAAACAGCAACAAAGATTACTGCATCAAAACCACCACCAACCCTACCGAAAACGCGGCCGCAAGCCAGTGCGGCGTGTTGTGGCCCGCCGCACCGTCTGGATCAAGGGACCACGAAGGCTCCGGCGGTCCTGTGGTTGTGGATGTCATCGCGCTTGAACTGTCGCTACCGGTAGTTTCAGTAGTATCTGCGATTGTCGTCGATGGAGCGTCAGTCGCAGTAGTGGAAGGGGAAGTCTGGGTCGACGAGGAATCATCTCCTCCCTCGGTGAGCCCCTCGTATCTTCCAACAACAAAATCCTCCACCTCGTCGCCGTAGCCTTCGGTGTAGGAGCCATGCACGTCGCGGTCACCCCCGGCGTCGCAATAAGAGTCGCCGGTATCGCAATAAGATACTATGCGGCTTTCGTACTCCTCACAGATGGTAATGTTTCGGCGGATGAAGATCTGGATTCCTGTTAAAACGAGTCGTATAAATATGTGAGATGGTTCTTACTCCGTCGTTGTCGCTTGTCCCGCGGTTGAAAGAAGCGTCGGGATTGTGCGCCGGATCCCCGAACATGACAACGGCAGCAACTAGCTCCCGGCGTTAGTCCATACGGGTGACACAGTCAGGGATAGCAACTGACTGCTCTCTTCAACAACGTCAGCAGGTAGAGGTGCAATGTTGCTGAATGTACCGCTGCTTCCGCCGCAAATGACTTCTCCAGTTACATGAGCACCCTATAGTGTTCAAAAAGTCAATGATCCAAAAAGACCAGAATTGCCAGAGACGTCCGAAGCTTACCTGTGAATAGCCCAGCAATGCGATCTGAGAGTCTGGACACTCCTCGTGATACTCGACAATGAGCTCCCGAAGCGTCTCAGCACCGGCGTCCACGGAATCGTCATAGACAGGGTTGATGAAGGTAGCAGGATACTCCAGTCCCTCGGTCCTCGATCCCGGGATGCGGTCTGCTATCCTCTGCGCCAGCTCTCCCATGTCTCCCATGCCTTCCGGCTCGCCGGTGCCTCGTGCCACAATGATATACAGCCCCTCCGCACATGCCGAGCTTTGAGCCAGGGCTACGCCGGCCGCAGTCGCCCATACCGCTGCCACAGGACCGGTGGCGCGCATCGTGTTGCGAAAAGACAAAGACGGTAACAATCGCCGACGGCGGCAAAGAATACAAGAAATCGCTGTAAAGATTTTTCTCAAGGGAGGAAAAAGGAAACTCGAGAAGTGAAAAAGCGGGGAGACGGGTTGTTGATATCGTAATGTACGCGTGTCTTGCAATTTACAAAGCGCCGACGCCGTCCTACCAAAAGCCTTGGCTCTGGGCGGCCAAGAATAGACAATTGGCCGGGACAGCGCCAAAACAGCACCCCACACGCGCTGGCTGGGGCCGCTCGGCAACGACTCGATTCTCGCTTCCCTGGAGGGGACAGGGGGTCGTAGAATCGGCCGACAAGGGATCGCCGGATCGCCAGATTGGGACTGGCGGATGACCTGGGGCTGGCGGGAATTGCCTTTCTCGTCCGTCGTGTGGCTCCTGAGCATCTCAATATAGACGCATTCTCTCAATCTAAAGCTTATTTCTTCGTCCCTGGCTCCGCCGACCTCGTGAGGCTCTTTCGTTCGCTTGCGGTGGGTAGATGGGAAGGCGCTAGAATCGTCCCAGGGCATGCCATGGCACCGAATTAGAGCATCCCATGCCTTGTAGCGTGCCAATGTGTATTTCTTCTTCGGCCGGAGTCGTAAGGCTGACACGGTTCGGTAACCGTCGCTTGAGCTATCCACGATTTTCGTCTCGTCAAGTCTGTGCTCGCCCAAAATCAGCAGTCATTTCATCCTAGATGGCGAGACTTGTTCAGGTCGGAGACACAAATGATTAGTAATATACTCATATGAATCCTTTCTTTCATTCCGCAGATTCGTGATGGTCTGTGACTGCCAGAGAAGTTCGAAATGGTCTATGCTTGGCCATCGTCGGCATTCAAGTAATTGAAAACCAAACGATCTAAGGGCCGTTCTTTGGATATAGTTAGAAGAGACACGGAAGCAAACAGAGCCACGGCATCAGTCGAGGTACATTGCAGACGACGCACACAGGTTCCGAAGCGCAGGGTGCTGCCACGGCGACTGGTTGTTGCAAATGAAGGATCTATTCTAGGACTCCGCCCGGCGGGTATTACTATTACTCCACCCAAGCGGCAAAAGGCTTTATGGCGGTCGTCTCGTCTCCTCATACCAAAAGCAGCACCACAGCAAACGACGAGCACCACCAGCCCAATGCGTGCTAGCAGTATTCTCTCCCAGGACCTTGGCAAAGAGCGCGAACAGGAGCATTTTCACAAACTGGTCCTATGACTGCAGAAGCCATTCCGATTCTGCCGAACATCGACTGCTGCTCCTTGAAATCAACCAGCATTACTACCAAAGTCAACGGAAAGGCTACTACATACAAACTGCAATGTCCGCTGGTCCCTTTCATGCTAGCTAGCACTACGTCGTGCCCGTTGCGCTGATCTTAGATATGCCGAGTATGACTGCTTCGACACTCCAAGCTCTTAGTTTGCCAACGAACCAATTGTCGATACTTTTGGCATGATTATTGCCCTACACTTTGTTGCACAGTTGGGGTGTGACCAGCGAGAAATAAAGGAGTAGACTGTTGTAGCACCTGCACGTCACAACAACGTCACGGCCATGGTGAGGCTGCCCATAGATGGGGTCGAAGAATATCCGGCTTCTTCTCTCTGGCCCTGTATCTATACCGAGCTTGACAACCCAATTTCCTGTATTGAATGTCGAGGCTATGCCACCTTTTGTTGTCCAGTGTGACGCAGTAGCATCCATGATCTCGCTCTGGTGAGATCTGAAAATGCTGGAGAAGGTATCACATGACATTCTTGCACTGCAGGGAGAACCGTGCAATATGTTAGCTAGGCTCGCCAACAATGATCTTTTGATAAAGAGCTCTATTGACTTCCATCTTCGCTGCACATAGCTCCTCTAACACGAACTCTTCGAGGGAAACATGACACCGAGAAACCAACGTAGGTCGCGGCAGGACTCCTGATGTACCAAGAAGATGGCATTCTTGAACTACTCGACTGCGCGTAACCGGGTTTTGGGTCGTCCAGAGGTGAGTGGAGCTGACATGTTTAGACGCACTGCATTCCAAGTTCGGTCTTGTAGTCGGTATCCTTAGTTTGCGTGGTTCCAGTCATTGTGGACGCTTGTTTGATTCGAGTAGTCGCGGAGTGATTAGAGGCGTTGAAGTTCCGGCCTGCGATTCGACTTTATTGTCGATGTAGTCATTCAGTTTCGTCTCGTATTTGTTCCCATTACAGGGCTTGTCTAGCTTTGGGACAGTAGAAGCTGCCTCAAACTTTCAATCTGATGGAAAGGCCTAGAATGCGGTATCGGGAGCAACGATCGGCTGGGAAGTTCGAGCAGTTGCGTCACTCGAGAATCCTAGAATCGAAAGACAGGCCTTCAGCATTCATCGTGTACTACTCCGGCGCACTGCAATCAAGAGAGAACACACCTAAGATGGGTCAATGTAAAGCTCACTACGGCCATCGCCCTGTAATGGTCTCGAAAGCTTTTGGCAAGAGGCCCCAAGCCCAAGAGAATCTGTCGAATTCGCGAATGGTACAGGACTTGGCATAGACGTATTTTGGTCAAGGCCAAAGATTAGATTCGACCGTCTCTTGTAACGGGTAGCTGATCGAGATTCTGGTGGGAAGAATGCTGGAACCTGCCGGACTTTGAAGCGGAAGCGGTATCGATGTTTAACTGCAGCTTCCTTATACTAGTGCCTGCCCGTTGATGGTACCTAGAGGCCCCTGTGCTATGGCCTCTCACTGTACTGGTGGGCACCTAACCGATTCAGTAGGTTAGGAGAGAGTTACTGTTACCTGGCAGTAGCTGCTGGGTGTGACAGTTTACGACCACCACGTCCTAGGTGCTACATAAGGGCATGTCATCAGTTTTCACACAGATTCAGTATTGCCGCTCTAACCGCAGGACAGTTTGTGAAATATTGAGAACGGTTGATAGCCAGGAGAGAGGGCTTAATTCATGGGTTTCCAACTTGCGCTTGTTTATTTTGCTTCTGTGGCTTGCTTCAGTTATGGTAATGGTTTTCGGACAACCAGCGGCTTCTGTTGTACCCTAGCTCGCCATACGGGGCAACGGGCGTACACTGCACAGGCTTGCAATGGCACGCCAAGCCACACAGGCAGGTCACAATCCCAGGCCATACAAATCTCCTTTAGTGGTATCAATGTGTAGCTCCGTAGAGCACTCACTATGCTAGCAAGTACGGCCAGTGCTGCTATGCCAGTATATGGGACCTGGAAGCTTGGCCAGTGGTCACTATGGTGTACTGGGTTGAGGACGTTGCCCTATTTCACTCCACTGAACCCTTAATGTTGCTCTAGTACCTGTACTGCACCCAGGTGCTCAACTCCCACTAGCTCGCGATGCGTACTTAGGACTTCGCCAGCTTTTTGACCTTCTTAGCGAGCTCCATCAACTCCACAGCATACTTGAATTTCAGTACCTATCTTGGTCACGCGAGTGCCTCATTCTAAGAAGACTACTTCCAAAGTACTTTAACTCAAGTATGTATCGCTCGAGATTCTGCCCTGTTTCGAGCTCTCCGCGTCGTTTCTGCATGCGCAACACCGTGTCTTGGATCTTTCCTGACGCCCACGGGCAGCAAAACATCTAAACGTGCAACGAACGTCCAACTACCTTGCGAGCGCGGTCCTTGGAAAGAAACGTTTCGACCTGTTACCAATCTCTCTCACACCGTGTCTCTCAACCCTTCTCCTGAACTGATCCCGAGCCTCACTTCAGCTTCACCCGAAACGGGCTTGCCTTGCGTTCACCAACACAGGAGCACTTTGCAGCTTGCAACTGTTCTCCAGGTCATACCTAATTATTCTAATCCAGAAGACCTACTTGGGCACCATACGCCATCGAAATCCTTCTTGGAACAGACATTCGCCTTAGTTGTATCATTTGCAACCGACGAATCTTCCAGTCATGCCTATGCCTTTCGAAACATCCGTCTTCCTCATGCCTTTCTCGGGCTTAAATTATGCGACCATGATCCTACTGAGATTTTGTGGAAGGCAATGTGCAGGACTGGGCCGAAAAAGGTCGTCAGGAAGCGATGACGGAGAACCCGAGACCGAGGACGACGAAGGCTCGATCTTTGAAAGGGGCTCCTCGTAGCCGTGTAAGTCTTTCCCTGTCTCTGATCTCTGTTTACCTGCAAGTAACAGCTAAGTAGGGAGCGAACCAAGACACGTTTACGGTCCTTGCGCTACCGCCGCCACCGCCACCCGAACGCCTGATACATGGCAACATAGCGGTCGCCAACGGAACCGTGATACAAAATCACGAAGGAATACACTTGCGAAGTCCATTCTCTACACTACTCGGCAATTTCACCGGAGGACTTGTTGCCGTGGAGCCACGCGTTGCAGAATTCGAAGGCCTGGCGTAGGCTTAATGCTTAGACCAAGGTGTTTCGCCTAGGTTCGCTAACGTCCAGCCCAATTTCCATGTCGGATTCGCCATGTTTGTTTTATTTTTTGCACATCTTTCGAGGAATTGCATGCATAGAACATTGCAGGCTTGGCAAAAAGGTTCCTACTATCACGCGCAGCTCAATATTGGCTTCTTGGGCAGGGCTACTGGCTAGAAGCCCTGTGCCTCAGAGTTGCAAAACACCATGTATAGTACGTCACTTTCTGCCTTCACATTTGCTTGAATTGAACATTACATCGAGAACCCATGCATTAGACCCTAAAAGGACGTGAAGACCGTAAATACCACCGTAGCGGTGCTTGATTCAACGCGCCAGGCAGTTTCAAGTTCTGGAACCCCTTGCTGCTCCAGCTTCCCTTCTTTGCATAAACTTTTCTAGTTGAACGGCGTGGTAGTTCCATGCTCATATGATCTGTTGTCCGTAATCATTTCTAAATCCGGAAGCTTGCTGCCTGTACCTGCGGTGATTCACTCGCCTGCTCCCATCTACTGTGGTGGCCCTCAAGGTTAACCGCGCGCCATCGAGATCCTCGCATGACAATGACATCGTCATGTGCCAGAATCAATGATTCGGGAATGTCAGGAGCTGCAGGAATAGGTATAGCGCAGGACACGCCATTCGAATAAGGGCTATCACGGTTATCTGGTCCTGCCATTGCTGCATGTGTGCTTGCAAGAGCACGCCCGGTGTCGAGGTGCTTCCGGCAAAGGACTGCCGAGACCCGGCCAATCAGCGGCTTTCGCTCTTGCAGTTCGTCTATTGCCACCCCTCGGAGCGCTCTGGCTTTCCCTTTCTTTCTCCTCAACACTTCTCCCAACCCGTGTGTTCTCCCTCCTTATCAATTTCTTCAAACACGCTTCCATTCGGAGTCATCAACCTTCATCCTCTCACTGCATTCAAGCTTCTTCGTCCGCCGTCATCTCTCTTCTTCTTTGTTCCTTACCAGTCCCTGATCTTCTGCTTGTTTCAATACCAGCAAGAGCTTTGCCGGAGCTCCAACCACCCGCCAAGCCTGCTCGAGGAGCAAAACCCCGAAGCCTTCAAGGATCAGTCTTCGACTTGTTCCAGAGGAGGCTTCAGATCTAGTATCCTCAAGAGTTTCCGTCAATCCTGACACTTGTATGTAAGATGCCCTCTGGTAGCAGACTTTGCACCATATTCGACAGGCAAACGCACTCACCTTCGACAGCGCCATTCCACAAGCACCCGTCAACATTACCATACCTGCAGACCTAGAAGGCGAGACCAAGCCTTCCAATCATTGCATTGTGGGGGATCCCTCCTACTACAAGACCTTCACGTAAGTGCCGAAAAATCTAAGAAAGCCAAGTTTGCTCCTGCAAGGCCATTCCCTGGCGAGACCCAACCGTTCCACTGTCTTTGGCTGTTCAATATCAAACGGAACAATAATGTTCATCGAGAGGAATCTGGTGCTGACTCTGCATCCTCGCCGCCTAGTACTACGTCCCATCGCATACGTCCCGTTCTGGCACTCAACTTCACCCTTGGCGTCAAGAAAGATCATTGTGGAAGCATCCTAGTTCCTGTCTCTGGATTTTTGGCACGCAGCTTCCGTAGCAGTCCAATACTATCAACTGTCAGTAAGTAAAGTCGTCCCACCATGCCGTCTTTGTTCTTCATCACTATGAAAAGCCCACTTATCGCGTGCGGCGATGGCATATCGAGGAGTATCGTCCCAAGAAAGCTCTCGTGTTGTTCGTGTCATTGAATCCCTCGCCCTACCTCGCCAAATCTGTTCTTTTATGGCCCAATTCTTCCTTCAAGAGAGTCCCTATTTCGTTGGGAGACTAACATGTAGCAGGCACCAAGAAAAATCCGTTCAAATCCTCGAATATCTTCCAGAGTCTGCTTGCATCTCCCCATTCGTCTCTCTGCTAGTCTGCTACCTTCAACCAAGCGTCCAGTTCCGTGAATCTTGGTTCCGGAGCAACGTGCTGGAAGTAGCCGTCGGTACTTCCCTTTCAGTCCAGGTATGCTTGGTAACTACATTGCTTGGATGGAGAGCTAATCACAAGAATCATTTGCCACAGTTTCAACCCACTTCCTATATCTGTCAGCCGCAGAGGTTGTCCTCGCTCTCAGAATAAGTTGGCCTTCAGTTCTCTAGAATTCAGGCCTGGATCCCAGGCGTCTTCTTTCAATTTCTCATCTCCTTTCCGCCCTACAATCTCCTATTTAAAGACTCCAACTTTTCCACGACATCATGGGTGGCATAGCTTTCACGGGCAAGCCTTGGAAGCTCTATACTCCCAGGATGCAGAGAGACGAGTACAAAGCTATGAAGGAGCACTTTCATTGCTTTTTACGGGAGATTTACTACATCGTTGCATCTCCGATCGAAGGTCCCGGCAAGACCGATTACGGCGACCTTGACATCCTTGTCGCATTACCCAAGGAGAATAACATGCAGCACGGCTCTGGCCTGCGTCGTATTTTCCGCGCCATCGACGCAAAGTTCATGATCACCGAGCCAACATATATGCTTGCGGCGAACTATGCCGTTCCTTGGCCCGGGGACGAGCCTCAGACAGCGGATGATGGCGGAGAACACGACGACTCGGAGGCCCCCACCGAAGGCAAGTTGGAGAACGAAAACGAGAAAGGAAAAGGTATCGAGAACGAAAAGCAGCACGAACTAGACAATGGGAAGGGAAAGGCCGTGGATACTGACTCGGAGACCGAAATTCAGAAGCATGAAACGCCAAAGCCTAAGCCTCGATTTGTTCAGGTTGATGTTGAGATGTGCCCGTCTCTCGAGAGACTTCAATGGATGCTTTTCAAGTTTGGTCATGGGGATTTCTGGGGCATCTTGAACCCCATCATCCGGCCCTATGGCTTTATCGTTAAGGACGGTGCTCTGTGGGTCCGAATTCAAGCCATTGAGAAAATGGACAAACAGCGTTCCAAGATTTTGCTGAGCTCGGAACCAGCCAAGGTCCTGAGTTTCTTTGGCCTTCCCATTGATGGTTTTTGGGATGAGCCTTTCAAGAGTCTCGAAGAGCTGTACGAATACATAGCCCATTGCCGTCTCTTCTGGGTCGGCCAAGTCTACCCCTTCAAGTCTACTGATCCGCTGGAGCTGACCAGCAAGGAACGCCAGAAGATCCAGCACCGGCTGGTGTTTCGAAGATGGATCGAAGAGTTCCGCCCCATGTGCCGAGAGGATGGTCGTTTCATGGAAGAACCCTACACCAGAGCCGAAATCACGGAGCTGGCTTTGGACTATTTCTCTGTCAGAGAGGTATTTGATCAGCGCTTCTGGAACTTTGTGCGCGAAAACAAGCGAAACTACATCTGGGACTTGGCGATTCAAGGTAGTATTCCAGAACCAGATGGGCAAGATGCCGACGCCGTGCTGTACCGCTCATTACTTCACAAGAACCTTCGAAAGGTCATCATTGATGGCAGCAAGTCCTTCAAGGTTACCTTCAAGCCTGATTCGACCCCCGGCCGAGGCTACTACGACACCACCGCTGTCAAGGAATTCATCGAACAGAACATTGAGGTCATTGGTCATGTTGGGTTCGCTCGCCATCAGAAGCAGATGGAGCGAGACAAAGAGGCGAGGGAACTCGCCAAGTGCCAGGCTGATTTCGATGCCGTGTCCAACTGGCGCCCTTGGTAAATCATTATCAGGATCATGGGGTGCGATTGAAGTCGAATTGTATGACTTACAACGGTGTGTATTATTTCATGGTTTGCTCTGCTGAATACCAACTATTGGGAGTTGAGGTATGCGTATACCCGAGATTGCTGGTGGGGATGAAATCCTGTGTTTTTGTAATGGCATTACCATTTGCTTTTTGGGACAGCTGGACGTACGCATAATGAGACGATAGGTTGGTCCTGAATTTCCACCTAGGTCAAAGTTTCTTTGGCAGCGGTTGAGTAACAGGAACAGGTAGACCTCAGTAGTATGTATCACAGAAGTATAGGTAGCTATGAAAAGACTTCATTGTCACGGAACTTGGCTCACGTTAAGGACGGTGAAGGTGAAGCTTACTAGGCGTAGCGTGATGGGTAGGATGTAGACGACCAGACGGATGAATGGGTTGGAGCGCCCGTAAGACTTCTAATTGGACTTGTTGAAGTAGACAGGGCAGATGGGATTATGGATTGGTGATCTCTCTTCAACTTGCACATGTGAGCCTCAACAGTTTCGAGAATATTCTTGCCAGCAGGACCCAGGAGGGCCAGCAATGGTATCCGCAAGAAGCATCGAGGTTCAGGAAAGTCCTCGAGACCGTTGCAATGGCCTTTTCTGATTCACAAGCTCAGTCAAAGTGGCAGGATCGTGTCGAAGCCGAGTGAAGAGAAGGATGAGGAGGCAGGGAGGATGGCCTGAATATGGATTACAATACGTCAGAGATGAAACCCAATAGGAAGTTTGAAGCCACAATAGGGGCTACTGCCTATCCTCACTGTGGAGCTGCCTCTCTTCGGTGTTGACTTCTCTCTACTCGAAGCGAGGGAAGTGAGGATAAATTGAGCTCGTCCCTCCCAGCTTGCTCACTTTGTTTCTTTCCCTCAACACATCCAAGCAGACAAGCATTCTCGTCCACCAACATCAAACCATCATTCATCTTCATCTCTATCTTTATCTTGGAACCTTTTGGTATCCAACCCACCCCGCAGCGCACCCCTCAAGTCCCGCTGCGGATCCCCGTCTCGCAGTATTCGGCGTGTGGCTCGCCTTCGAAAGAGGCCTTTGGATTCCCGTTTCGCATTTCTGTCGTGGAGGAATCCCATTTTGGTCATGGATCGATTCTCGTTGCCCGATGTGGTACGTGCTACTTGCAAAAGCCGTTTCTTCTTGTTGGTTCAGTGATGCTAACATACTGGGTCTGCTATAGAGCCCTGCTCTCTACACGGCCCTCGTGGCCTGGGTTATCTTTGTGGGCGTTGCCCTTCTCTTCTCGGCCTACGGGCTTTTATTCCATACGCCGAGGCACGTCCCGCTCTCGCAGCGAGACGCCTGAAGGACACTTTTGTTGGGGAGAAGGTGGTGGGTGATGGGTTTGGGTGACGGGTGGTGACGGGGCGGGAAGTGGGTGAAGAAGTTTTGGGACTTTTCCTCGTACAAAGCCTTACCGGCGCAGTACTGACCAATTTTACACAATTTCGTTCCCGCTAACTATGTCTTTCGTGATTTGCCCAGCAAGAACAAAAAGTAGATGAGGAAAGACAGTGCCAAAGAAGAGGACGGCGAGGACAGCGATGCCTGTCTTCGTCACCCCCTTTGCCCTGTCGAGAAATGCCGGTATCGTAGTATGCCCCGGCTTGTGCTTGTCACATCGAATTCGCCCTGCTGACGAAGACCGTGGCACTTTTCTGCGGACGACCATCGTCATCCAGTCATCAGTTTTCAGCTTCCGTTTCGCCAGTCACCGATATACGTCGTATGATATACTTTTATTCTTGAGTGATCTATTTACCTTTACCTCCAACATGACGCCGTAGGACAGCAGCTACTATGCCAGCCAGGACTTTGGGACTGCCTCTGGTTTTGACCCAAATGCCCGCAACATTATTGAAGAGCTTGCCAGGCCACCCTCCAGCCAACACCACTGACCTAACCAATATTAGGAAATGGACAAGCTACACGATGAAGGCCAGACTTTAGCGCAGATGATGCTACTTTTGAAATCCCTTGCTCCTCGCTCTCGCCGAGATCACGTTAGAAGCAACTGAGAAACCTCCGGCGGCCGAGACCAAGCGACCCAGCTGCCTCTACGACAAATTCTAGCGAGCCAAGAAGAACAGAGAAGCTACGCAGCACCATGTAGAGGAACGGAAACAGGCAGATAACCCACTTGGTTTACGGGCGGTCTGAGAGACGCTGCCCACCGTGGTGGCCACACCCTGGTGCCCGAGAAGAAGGACGCATGCGGCAAGGACGATAAGTTCAGGCTCTGCCAGCTGTACTGCAACCTCGGCGTGCACTCCAAATGCATTTTCGGGAGGGAGTAGATGGATCATGGGCAACAGCTCGCGCGTTCCCGCCGGCACCAACCTTCTTGATCCTCCTATCGGCCCCCTTTCTAGTTGACTACTAGCATCCCTAGAATGGCGGACGGTATCAATCAGTCGAACATGAATACAAGGTCGTCGACAAGGAAAGCCCTCTGCGGGTGTAAGGAGAAGACCAACTGAAAGTATCCCTAAAGACGGGACTCCTGCCGCTATGTCTACCAACAAGCATATTCCGAGCATCTGCCGGCCGTACATCGATCCCAGCTCATCCAGTAGCTTTAATATCTCTATGGCTTCTTTGAGATGTCGACGCGAGACCTAATGCCGTTTAGGAAGCCTAGAGGCAGACTACTACAAGTTCTTCACTGTCCATTCATCAGGAGAGGGTGTGCTGGGGTGTACGTCAAGGGGCTATTTCTGACATTGCAAGGCAATAGGGTCCGCGGATACAAGACGTGGAGGTTCTCGTTAAACTCTCAATAGCTTTGGCTGAACGCCGTAGTTCTATTTACCTAGGCAACTTATACTCGTTCCACATCTACTTTGTACAATCTCCACTAACAAGAAATTAAGAATTCAAGGTCCAGCGTCTCACAAGTTCATGAAATAGTCTCATAGAGTAAGTATGTAAGATCCAGGCCATGGAAAATGGGTAACACTCCTATTAAGCCGCCCTCCTAGCCCCCACCATACGTTAGAGGGAGGCAGAAATGTACTGGATGCCCTCTCCCTACGAGAGATTTCATCTATACGACTGTACCTCCCTACATTTATCTGAGATTATGATCTAGCTGGAGGAGATGGCTTTGTGCAGTCGTTCTCGGTTCACCTTACGCTCCGCGCAAGGCCCACGTCTAGCCAAAGCATCGAGGTAATCTTTACAGTTTGCGAAGAATAATGCGGCCGCAATGCCCCCCTCTTCTGGTCGTCTGTGGTGCTCATGGTAATACGGCGGGCTTCAGTATCCTGCGCTGTGGGTAGCTCGCTTTCGAGGTCGTCCGTACGCGAGGTGTCGCATAGGAGCTGTGCCGAGCCTCGTGAATTTTGCATCGTTTGGATGTATCAGTCGGCCAACACCTAAGGTAGCAATAATGTCTCTTCATCGAAGCAAGGCTCCGGATACAAATCATTGAAGTCACTTGGATTGGCACTCCGGCTCGAGAAAGTCTCCAAGTTTCCCTTTCAGCTTGAATTTGACGAGAATCAAGCCAAAGCATTCGTTTAGATACGTTTATTATGCGGTTCGGCTTGTAGTAGGGTCATAGTTTGTGGCCAACCAGGGCTTGCCGCTGCGGTCTTCCTTCGCCTTAAGATAGTAATGTTTGCAAGTGCTTGTCGTTGTCGTGGCGGGTTGTGTTCAAGCGTTTGGAGAGGTAGAGAGGAAAAAGGGATTGTCTGCCTGTAGTTGATTATTCGAACACTGAGCGTAAGGCAACAAGTTGTACCGTGACATAGAGAGCATACTTGCTGAAGCAGATGCGAGATGTCTGGGACCATGGTTGGAAGATGCATGAGGAACGTTTGGCCGTTCATGGTGCTCACGTGATTACTCGGGCACCTCAATGCTTGTAAGAAACGAATTACCAGTCAGAGAGTACTACCTTAGCGACGAGTAATCTGCCTACTCCCACATATTCAACACGCCCATCATTTGCGAGGGCATGCAATGCAGTGAGCAAGTACTAATGAGTGCCAGCTCCGGATTTCAAGATGGTATCAGAGAGAGGCTAATGCTGAGTTTTCTAGGAGCGGCAAGTCCGACAAACGCCCTATTCAACAGAGTCTCTAAATACATAAATAGTAATTAAATTATTAAGAGATAATAAAGAAGGTTAATTAACAAAGGGAAAGGTAATATACCATATATAATAAGATTCAATATAATATATAGATGTATAAGATCGAAGTAGAGGTATCTAGAAAGCAGTATTATAATTAGTTTTAATTGGTTAATTGATCTATTATATTTTTATTGAAGTTCTTAGCTTGATGGTAGAGATATTTGTTATACTTGCTTATCTGTTGCATGTGCTTCTTATGCACGTCAGCACGGCATGTGCTTCTTATGCACGTTGACATTGCATTTCTAGCCTAGAAAAGGGCGACAGACACTGGTAGGCAGGATGCTCGGAATGACAGGTAGGAGTACCTGACCCCGCGGTCTCGCGTGGCTCCAAAGTGCATGGATCACAAAATGGATTGCACTGCACTTGTGGATGCACCAAAGAAAACGTCCTAGGCAGGCATAGTCATTTGACCTGGAGTTGACACTGCCTTTTCAACCTGCATCACCATCCCCTCTTTCTCAGCCTCCCACTTAACCTTCTACAAAAGGGCATGGACTTCTCCCTCCAAGCAGCTCTTCAGCCACTCCACTTGACATGATTTTATTAGCAGTTTTTGTTCTGTAGCTTAATCAAAATCTTCGTCGCGCTGATGGGAGTGATTGGATCTGGCAAAGCTCCTTCGTCAAGCCATACTCGACCGGCCCCCAAGAGGTCAAGGTTAGCCATCCTCTAGAGCTCGGTCGTCAGGTGGCCAAAGTTGAGGCCGTGTCTTGCGAGAAGCTGCAGGAGCCACATCAATAGTAGAGGGAGGCCTATCGACGGGAAGATAAGGAGGCAGTCCCCGAGCTCATAAGTGCTACGGAATCTATCTACAGGGTTGCCATCAGAGGTCGCACGGCGCGGCGGGAGGAAAATATAGACCGTAGAGCCCTTTTCCTGCCTGGTCAGTCCACAGTCAATTCACACGGTTGGAGTTCAAAGCTTGGTTAATGATCACTTGCAGGTCTTGAATGAATGTCCCATTGGAGGGAATAGAGTCGGGGCCGGCATCCATCTTGCGTTTACAACTCTATCATTCTTCAGCACCCTGCCATCATCGAAGAGATCTTTCAGGGATTTCATCCAGTCCGGGGGACTTTTCTTGTTTGTACGCTAAATTTATACTCAAAGGATTTGTACCTCTTGACTCTGAGGGCCTGAATTTTAAGAAAAAGGGAGCGTTTGGTGCGAGGCAGGATGTCGCTAGCTTAAAAAGGACGCGCACCAGTGAAGCTGAGGCCGAGCTCTGCCAGTAGAGCTTTCATGAGATATAGCCAATAAACGTGGTTCAGGAGAGGCTGAGATACATGATCGTGCATGATCGGGCATGGCTCACTGTTGTCCTGAGAAGCCCGCGAAGCACTCATATGGGGCCTAAAGAGGAGCTCTGTCATTCCTTCTCTAACAGTCAATGGAGCCACACCAGTGCTGAGTGTCTCTCTTCTGGATATGGGCTGTTTAATGGCATTTCGAGTAGTGGGTTGTTGGGTAGTAGCACCTTTCTGGTCGTAGGATGGGCGTCTCAATGTGCGCCCGCGATTCTCCGGTCGGATATTCGCAGGAGATACTTTACAATGAATCTCATTGAATGACTGGATGTGCTGTCATTGAAAATATTGATGAATACATTGCGACTTGATCATGATATGACCTATTTCACCCTCACTCACCTCACCCACACTCACCCCACCTTGCCTTTTTCCTAACTTCACCCCGGAACCATCTTTAACAAAGCCAGCTGACTCCCTCACTGAATCAATGACAGATGGTACCTGGGTGGGATGTGGTCATCCGATAAGCAAGGCCTTTTTCCTCTAGTCGTCCAGTACTATACTCCTGTTATAGCTTGGTTCATTTTATTTCAATTCAGGCCGGGGGAGAGAAAAATGCTCCGATATTTGTATTCTTCTTCCCCATGGCTTGCTTTAGTTACGTGAAATTCTACGTGCCTACCCTAGGTGGCTTCTCTTTTTCCAGTTACCCTACATAGATCCAGCGCGAATACAGCTCTAAACAAAACAATCTACTTGAGCAATCTTTTCTTCAGCTAGCTCAATTCCAATGCCAAACACCATGAGCTTCGGCGTCACTGGTCTCAGATTTAGTAAGCAATGTTAACAATTACTTAATCTTTTCGTGTCGCCACCTCATAAAGCGATTTTCATACATAACTGCCTTCTTCTTCGCCAGCCGTTGTACATGAAGGGAATTCGAGGTCACTCGGAGGCTGGCATCTCCCAAAGATCACGGGGTTTTGTCAGGATAATGGTTCAATGTACTGCCCAGATAGCGTCCTCGATCTTCTGGGATTATTTTGTTGGATCACGAGAGCATTACGTGCCGTGAGACAAGCTAGCCGTACCTTCTGAGTATCACCCCTGAGCGAACATGCGCAGACGACTTTGCTCCTAGAGACCTCGTGAACAGCGAACAATCTCCTACAGCGGCTAATACAATCTTAAAACTGACATTCAAGCGGTTGATCGGATGCCATGGCATCACTGTGATGAAGCCATGAGAGCGCTCCATGGAAGACCTCCCCATCTGGCTCTGTATTCGACTCGACACACTTTCAGTGGCCAATATTTATTAGATCCATGTTGACAAGTGCAAAAACAACGGCTACGTATTATTCTTTTCTCTAATAATTACTACGAGCAGGGCATCTTCGACAACAGTCAGTCTGGCACAATGTTCCCATTCGAGTAGCCGTGTATTGCACATGGAAAGGAAAAAGAGCGAAAGGGCAACATTTCTGAACCAGTTGCAAAAAATCATCCAGACTTTAGGAGAACCGGATATAAGATAAAAGCGGAAGTGAAGCAGGCAAGTCTGAATCTGACTGATCGCTAAGAACCTGCAGCCTGTTCGAGGCAGTAACCTCCTTTGCGCCAATAATCGTCGGAGACCTTTAATATAAAGGCAACGCACGGCAGTAACAGCACCTGCAGTGCTGCGTCTAGATTCACGGGCTTTACCAAGAAAGATATACAGTTTCCTTCTGTCAAGTCTGGACCACGGACGAAGACGGTCACTCAGAGTTTTCGAACCATACTCCTCGAAATCGCCTACACCACACTTGGCGCAGTCATCGTCGGCCGATTGTCCACCCAAAGGGTCTGGCTTTGGCAGGATCACAGTTTTATTTGCATTGACACGCTTGAAGGGCATCATACCTGCTTCGTTTTCATCCAGAGAGCTTGCACGGACAATTGTAATAGTTACAAAGGAGGTGTAGGGAAGCATGGCACTTCACCGTATCGAACAATAAGCTTTCTCGGGGAAAACGTGGACATAAATCTAGACAAGTGTTACTAGCTAAGGGAGTGTTGCTAATGTGCTTTAGATAGGTGTGCTCGAACAATACGCAGCCATCTCTTCGAGTAGGTAATAACGCTACTCCCGACAAAAGCCCAAGATTATTATCGGGTCAGTCGGCTGTTGACCTAATCAAGCCCGTCCGAAGGTAGCATACTCCTGTGTACCGATTCAAAAGCCCACGTTAGTTGCGTTTAGGCTATCAAATATTCCAAGATGAGGTAAGATGCCCTGCATCTTAGAGGGAGATGGGGGCATGGCATTCTCCATATTCCGATCCCTAGGGAAGAACGCTTGAGCTTATTATCATAAACAGCATTGTATCTGCACTCAACCACCTACTTCAATCAGTCGAGAACTCAGCCTCACCTTATGGAATTGCGGCATGGCGAGCATCATACCCGGTCAAGGCTTTCATCCATGATAACGGCGCCTGACGCCAACCGTTGAAGCAGTACCCGCCCAAACCTGCCTAGTCACCCATCGCCTAAATCATGATATCATCTTAGAGTCTAGAGTCATACAAGTAAGAGAGCCAAGTGGGAAAATCCTTTGAACCCACCACACCGAAGCCGTCTTCAAGACGTATACCACCAAACTAACCCCATCATAGTCGGTACAAGGATCAGGAAACAGGCGACAACCATGACTCTGGTGCCAAAATCACTGTGGTCGAGCCCATTGGAGTTGTCATGTTCCGGGTGCTCCTCGACGAACGATGTATCGGAGACGACTTGGTCCTGATCCTCGGATTGAAGTCTCGAGTAGCGGTATCTATCCATCTCTTGGCGTTAAAAGTTTGCCGTGAGACCGAGCAGGCAATATGTGGATTTCGCTGCTCTGGTGTTCTAAGTTATAAGAACAAAGCTAGGATGTGGAGGCAAGGTAAGGTCCTGGGCAAACAACCCGTTTTGACCTGCCGCTCAATGCCCCTCCTTATCTAGGCTCACGCCGCCCATCCAATAAAGGCTAACCTTTGATGAACCTATAAGAAGCACAGAGCCTGCAGCTTTGTGGCTCAGTGGCTTGGCATGCGTGTCTAGGAGGATATATTGGACCGCATGGACTGGATTGTTGGTTTGTGATGGCTTGGCAGGCTGACACCAAGGCTTCTTGATCGGCGAGCAGCCAGAAACAGAAGATGGGCCGTTGCTTCAGACGTCCAAATTTCTCCACAAGCAGCTGCAAGCCAGATGAAATGGTTTATCTGGGGTCACGGTTGATACTGCTGGAGACCTTTCATTTCGCCAGGCATACGACGATACACTTGAGAGACCATGGAAAACTGTCGGTAGACACGAATCTTCCGATCGCAGGTCCCGTTTGCAGTCGAGTCGAGTACATTGCTCCGGACAATTATTCGAGTTTCGATAGAACGCTAGGCGACTCTTGAGGAGTAGATCAAATTTGGGCAAAGAACGCGTTTGACTTTGCGTTGGCATGGCCTGTACGTCTTCTTGCTTTGTCGTGAACAATGTAGATTTCATATCGCTTCACGAGGGATATGTTAGCAAAGCTACAGGCTCTCTGTTTACTTAAACTGCAATTACACAACGTGGTTGATATCTTATTACATCTAATAAAGGCCCATTGGAGTCTTTGCTTCGTGCTGCCCCCGTGCCTCACTTAATATACAGACTCTGTCAAACCTGGCAGCGGAAATCCTTCAAAGTTTTATCAGAGAGCACTACAGTCTATTGAGAAAGGTCAGTTCGTCTCAACATGGCAACTTAATATGTTCCGGATGATGTCAACGCGTGTATGAACATGATCATTGCTTGGTATCACGACATATCTCATAGCCTAACCCAATAGCTGCCTCCGTCTATTTCATATTTTATTCCGCGCCCAGCTTCCATAAACCATCACCAAGGAAATGTGCGTCTTCGACCACCGGGCCCTTGCCTTTTGCCTTGACCTCGGCCGTGCCCGCAACCAAAATCCCCACCGCGCACGCCTCCTGCTTGCCCTCGGCCATGATGACTACGGGCTCACCCTTGGCCAACTCCCGGCTCCACCTGCCCTCCTCGTCAGCCCGCTGATCCAGCTCCTTGCCCTCCTCGAGGCTCTGGGCCGCCCCCTCCATCGGCAGCCGTCCGCCCTGCGACGTCAGTCCGGGAGCCATGAGCGTGGCGCCCGACAGCACGAAGCGGATGGCGCCGCGGTCTATGCGTATCGTGGGGAATGCCTGGGGGAAGCGGTGGACGAGGCGGAGGTGGGGCAGCAGACCGGCCGTGTCCTGCTGGTAGAAGAGGGGTTCCGACTCGAGGACGTAGAGGGTGTTGCGGTCGGGCAGCTTCATGCTCTCAAGGGAGGCCTTCTTGGGGAGAATCTCGTCGATGTAGGGGGTCATGAGGGGGTACGTCGATAGCAGCGACTGTCGGAGCGAGCGCTGGACGGAAGACTTGAGCTTCTGCTTCGGCGAAGCGGATATGCTGCGACACGAGTCAGTAGAGGGAAGCTTCGCGTCCGGAGGCGGATGCGACATAACGTACTCTTTCTTGAACATTTTGGCGGATATGAGGCTTCCCAATTCAACTGTAAGGAATGGAGATGCACACGCGTTCTTGTCGAGTTACCGCGGTCTCGTGAGGCGGTTGGATTGCCGCTGGCTTCATGGTGGGGTAGCAAACATGAGGACCCTACGAGTGCTTCCATGGCGGGGTAAATTCGCGACATGCAATGCAGCGGGGCGTCCAGCTCCAACAACCAGAGCTCATGACGGCATCACCACAAGGAAGCATTCATTCAATACAAGAAAAAGACGGGAAAATGCGTGTGGCAGTCGTATTATAAAGCAGTAGGTTTCTGTCTGTACTATAGCAGCGATATGCTCAATCCGTGGCAAGCAAATTCTCCCTCCACCCGGTCGTAATCCGTGCAAGTCATGACATCTGGCCCCGATCCCTCAGAGGCCCCCCTCCCCTCCCGTACGCCAGGTTCCTATGAAAGAGATGAATCTTTCTGGTTTATTCTAGCCGTGCACGACGTGGGAGACGGTGCCGTCTTCTTTGAGGTGGACGTTGAGGCGGTTCTCGACGAAGTCCTTGGTGACCATCATGCCGGGCTCGATGATGCGGGTCTCCTTGGGCAAATCCCTCTTGCAGAAGACCTGGCGCATAGCTGTTAGCAATCACTAATTCTCATCCTGTAGGTGGCATAGCCTCGGCGCTGCGGTTGGCTTCTGGGTGATGTGGCATATCGGACGTACCGTCTCATTGGACTGATCGTCGGACAGGGTCTTGCCGACCAGCTTGTTCTGCCACTCCTCGGTCTTGCTGTTGGGCTCGCTGGTGATGCCGGGTACGATGAGAGGCATGTTGGCGGTTGTTTGTTGTTTGTTGGCTGTGGAAAAGGTTCGAGAGATCTGGATTTCGGTCTCTTGGTAAATAGTACTGAAACCAAGGCTGTGGCAAGGTTGAGGCTAACGGCAGGTGCTAGCTATCTTTATAGCAGCGACTTGCACGTAGGAACGGTTGGGTAGTTGCAGGGTAAGCGGAGTGCAGCGGCGCTGATGACGTAGACTCACATGTCTCGTGGCCCCCGGATCGGGCACCCGACGCTAACAAGTGCGGATGGGCCATCACGATACTCGCACCAAAAAAGGAAGCTGTGATTTCGGTCCACAACATCATTCCTGTCTGTAGCCACGAGGGGTGTACCCTCCTAGAGCAGGAACCCAAATCCTTGATTATCATTGTATTTCCCCTCTGTGGCAAACCCCCAACCTCCGGGGCATGAGTTTGGTACGGGTCAGATCAAATCAAGGGCAGATGAATGACCAGACAACACTTCCACCAACTCACAGGGTGCTTATCGGCGACAAGCTTTTGGAACATCTGCCGGAATGCAGGAAGTGGCAGGGTGGCTGATGGAGTCCAAGCCTTATCAGCGATTCTGCACTCTAACGTACCCATTGCATGATGCCCGTTAGCAGAGCCATGGCATTCACCCCCATGTCGGTAAAAGCATGATCAGCACATGCGGAATTTCCCGTCACCCATCTACAGGCCATGAAAACACAGGAGATTGGTGCTTTCCTGGCGCCAATGCCGCGTAGGGTAGCTATCACAATCGATTTTCAAGGCATAGGTCAGCGCAACTGTCACAACGGGTGTTTCAGCCACTGCCGCCATGAACCTTTTGTTATCAGCGGAAAACCGCATAGTCGCTTCTTTTCCCAAGTAAAAACTGAGGAGGCTCTTTGGCATTTGATTCTAGCATTTTTGGCATCTCATCGTGTAGGGTAGCGGAATTGATTACGTGTCAGCCAGCAGTTTCTTCAAAGCCTTGATCTGCCCAGGTCCGCCGTCAGCCACCTCATCCGCACTAAACCCAACAGGTGCGCGCCCACGAGTAAGACAGCGCCCATCACAACTTCTAACAACCAAATCAGTTGGATCAAATTAAACCAAACCTAAGCAACTGCAGGGGAAAGCAAATGGCTTGACGCCAGGTCGTACGGTCTGAGCTCACAGGCTGCTGGCAGCAAACAAATAGCAACATATGTGGGAACGGCCAGCGCCGTGCAACGTTCACACCCAACGTTGGGCAGTTTGTTGCATGGCAGTGCAGTGGAGGCTTGACTCTTAAAATAAACCAACCAGCCATGCACAGCCCTTTTCTACCACTCTGCCTCTGTCCAGCCATGTGTGTATGGCGTATGGCTGTCCCCAAATTCCGAGAATGGGTCCCCCCCTCCCCCCTGACCCTCCAAAACCCTGGAAGCTTGGACGAAACTGGTACTTCCTCCTCACACTGATCCTCAATACGAGTTCCATGTACCCTAGATATACGTAACGCCTGTCAAGGGAAAGCCTCCTTTTTTCCTCCCCTGGCTTTTAGCTTAGAGCTGACCTTTTTCTCCCCCATTCACAAACTACGTTATTCTTTCTTCTTGGTCTCCCACCTCACCTCGCCAACTCATCTCTCTTTTGGCATCCTTCTCCTGTAACTATTTTCTCTTTCTTCCTCCACCGTGGTGCTTTTCCCCAAAAGAGTGTGACTTTGTTTACGCCTACGGGTTGGGAAAGGCAGTGGCTTCTGTTTCCCCCTTGTTGACGACTATCCGAGTTCAGCTGCTTGCATTTTCTTCTTCCTTTCTTCAACACCGGGCCTCTGCAACAGCCGCGTCCGAGCAGCACTTGCTATACAACGATACCCACAACGCCCTCGTCTTCTGTCGAGCCCCAAGTCAACAACCATGCGCTTCACTCCTCTTCTCTTCGCCGGGGCCGTTGCCGCCATGACCCGACCCGACTGCTTCACCTCCCACAGCACCGGCCTAGCCGCGTACGCCAGCTGTGCCGACCACGTCTCTCTGGCCGAATGTTTCTTCCACATCCAGACCCCTAACAAGTTCAACGTCGAGCAGTGTCTCCTGGCCTCTGGCTGCTCTTCCGACGATGCTTCCTTCGAGGCCCGTGCCGCCATCGACCGCTGCGACGAGTGGATTCGCGCCGACGAGCTCCGCCGCCGAGCCCCTGCCGCCGCCGCAACCGCCGCCCTTCTCCCCCAGATCACGATCCCGCCCGTCCTGGCCCGTCAGGCCAACAACCTCGAGTGCTACACCACGAGCACCGTCGACTCGCGGGTCTGCCCCGTCGAGACCAACGACGGCACCGTCACCACCCAACCGTGCACCACTACCCGTGTGGCCCAGAGCGAGTGCGCCCCCGGCTTGACCTGCTCGATGGACAACCAGGGCAACGACGTGTGCATGGAGCTGCAGGACACCCTCGAGATTGCCGGCATCATCATCTCCATCGTCTTTGGCGTGGCCATCCTCCTCGCCATCGGCACCCTCACATATATGTGCTGCCAAGACCGCCGCGAGCACAGACGCCTCGAGGCCAAGGCCGAAGCCACCGCCCTCGCCCGTGCTGCCACCAAGAAGCAGCGCGCCGCCGATGTTCGCGCCCCGCTCATGAGCGAGCAGCCGGTCACTACCCCCACCGCCCTTCCTGGTGGTCCCGATCCCTTCAGCGACCGCCACCACTCTTAGAAGGGGAGAAAACGGTACGCGCGCATGTCCATCGTCAAGACGCCTTCGCCCTTGGCAAGCGTTAGAGAGGATGACCTCGTCATGGGACATCATTGGACCACAGGGGAGACTTCCTCAGCCCTCTGATACCTGACGGGAGTGATTCTGCTCCGATGCGTAGGAGCAAAAGACAACGACGATAAAATGATGACAGAGCTCATCTAATGGGACATTATTTTACAGAATGCCAATTGGCACATGGTGTTGTTGCTTTCTAGTTAAACTCTGATTTCCCTGGTCTCGTTGGCGATATTAGGCGATTCTTTTTGGTTTGTGTGAGTAGGTAGATACGGGTTGCTTAAAGGCCATCGGTTTTTTTTTTAAGGAAAAACCTGCCATGCTCCAACATTGGCTGATCGGAATAAAACGCATTCACAACTCAATCTGTTTCATTCCGTGCAGAATATCTGATGTCGTGGTGATGTTGGACAAGGGTGCCAAGGCGTCATTTTCTCACCCACATAGATAACCTTGTCACCTCGAATACAAAATGGGACCAGCTTCACACACGCATCGCAGAAAATTGAACAGTTGTCTTGGGCGAGACCAACGCCACGGCATATCTCGATTCAATGTACCCCTAACACATGGAAATCAAGTGCTGTGCCCAGCAGCCCCTTTGTCACCTAAGCCCAAACATATCGCTTCATGCATGTCGGTGAGCATCAAACAAGACAAGTGATCCGCTGGATTAATCTCCTTTGCTCTTAGTAGCAAATTTGCCCATTGGATACCATGCAACCTGGTTCCGATTCGGAAATATAAGCTTCGTGCTCCATGATCTAAGCCTAGACATCCCTACTCCCTCGACGGTCGGTTGGGTGGCCATTCTTCGTGGTTGAGAACCCGACAATCGCAATGGTATCAAGTGCTCCCTCTTCCCTTCCGTGCTACAATGGTCATCTAGTTACCGCGAAGCAAGGCTTGGCCGACGAGTGGACTACCAATCTCTCCTGGAGCCCCAACAGCCTTGTGCTGGGGGTCCATGCCGTTGAGGGCGTCCGGAATCCACCGGATGGCGACCTTACCCTGGCTGCTTCGGACATCGAATGTTCCACCCCCATTGAGCGGGCTCCCCTCAGTATCACACAAATCTAGGAGATTCTGCTCCGCAACTGGCTGTTCTCCATTCTGTAGAGACTGCGCTGTTTGCGTGTCGATGCGGGATTTGATGAGTCCAAGATCAACGAAACCATGGCTGTCCGTAGCATTGGCGTTGGAGAGGTCCTTGTAAGCCTGGCATAGCATCAGACGAACCGCCACAGCGCGTGGCTGTGTGTTAGTCCTAATGGTGGCAAGACTAGGCACTGGAGAAGCGAGGTTGAAAGCAGACGGTCCAGCGGGCTGCCCCCATCCAGGAGCTCCAATGCCGGGTGGCGGGAACTGATGTGAAGCTCCCGCGGGTGGCCCCCAAGGATTATGCCCCAAAGGAAACCCGGAGTCCATGAACGGGCTGCTGCCAAAGGCGTTTGTTCTCGGTCCAGGAGCTTGAATCCTCAGGCTTCCTGGGTTGAAGTCGGACACAAAGGGTTCATCATCGCCAAGAAGCGCGCGGCTCCCTAGATGCTCGGTATCGTCGTCCCGTTCACCCTGCGAAATTCCGTGGACCACGCTTCCAGGCCGGCCAATTGGGCCCGGTCGGCCGATTGGCTGTGCGGCAGTCGATTCGAAACCGGACGAACCTTGGCGGTTGTGCGTGGGGTGACCTGGGTCCTTTGGCAACGAGTATCCCTGGCCCACCGAGAACTGGTCAGCGACACCAGGCGTGAATCCGGGTGGCGGCATAGCCATAGGTGGAAATCCGCGGTTCCCAGGACCATTCATGCCAGGCGGGGGCATCATAACCGGACTGGGTCTGAATGCTGGGGAGAACATCGGATCGATGGGCATACGGTTCGCGAATCCAGGCGGGGGATGATGAGCAAGGCCGGGTGGAGGCTGGATTCCCATGGGCGTCATCTGAAAAGGTGCAGGCTGTGCGGGCATTTTGGATGGCCCGCTGCCTGGTGGCGAGACCGACTGGGACTGTGGTGGTGGCACAGCTGCTGGGAAGCCGCCACTCCCTTTGCGTAGCTGGCCAAACGGACTTGGGCTTGTGTGCACTGGTGTGAGCGGATGAGGCGAAGGGTTCTGGCTAGTCGCTGAAGCGGGCTGAGAGGCCGCCGAGCCAGCCTGGCTTGCATCGTGCTGCTGTGAAGTCGTTCGTGGTCTGATGGGCGTGGGAGCCTTGGGGATCACGGGCGTCGCTATTGGGATTTTTGGAGAGGCAAAGGTCGCTGGATTTGGGGGGTGGTGCGGCAGAGCCGTTGGTACCGATCCGGCGAGGGTGCCGTGTGACTGCTGACTTGCACGTCTTCCTGCCTGCAAAGGCTGGGCCGCCTGTGGAGGTTGAGATGTCGTCGGGGCAGCTTGTTTGCTGGCGTTGGCTGTCTTGTCCTCTCTCGCCCTGTCTTTACCTTCGCGGTCCTTTTGGGCCTTCAACGCCCGAGCCTCTTTCTCACGCTTGTCCCGCTCCTGTTTCTCTTTTCTTTCCTGGGCCTCGCGTTCTTTCTGCTCTCGGGCATCCCTTTCCTTTAGCCTCTGTTCCTCCTTAAGCTTCTTCTCGCGGTCTTTAGCTTCGCGGGCCTTGCGCTCCTGCTCCGCTTGTCTTTCCCGCTGTTCATGAGCTCGGCGTTGGCGCTCAGCTTCCTTCTTTAGGCGTGCCTCCTCCTCTGCCTTCTTCTGTGCTTCGCGTTGTCTCCGCTTCTCCTCGGCCTTTTGCTTCTGCTCGGCAGCCTTCTTCTGCTCCGCTTCGAGGCGGGCAGCTTCCTCAGCCGCCTTTTCAGCCTCTTTGCGAGCTTTCTCCTCCGCCAAAGCCTGCTTCTTCTGCGCTGCCTTGTCCTTCTTCTTTTGCGCATTCTTGGCCTTCTTGGCCTTCTGCTCGTTGACCTGGCGACTCTCCTCCTCGAGCTCCTCGAGCAACCGTTGCTGGCGTTCCTTGGCCACTTTTTCCTTATATGCAGACAAGACCCGCTGCTCAAACATACGAGCTGCAAAGATCTGAAACATACGTCGGCCCTCTTCCATCCGCTGCTCTTCGGTCATTTGATCCTGACAGCAGCACTCAGCATATGACAAGGATGGCATCGCAGACGGGGTAGAGTATACCTCTTCATCCTCATACTCCTCTTCCTGACTGTCTTCGTAATCTTCTTCTTCTTCCTCCACCTCCTCGTCCTCCTCGTCTTCATACTCGTCGTCCTCAGGAGGCGGATGGTTGTGAGGGATGGAGGCATATGTGCCGTTGGAATGACCGTAGGTGCCCCGGGTAAAGTGTTCCCTTGCATCCTCCTCTCGAGCCATGCGACGTTCCGCGAGCTGCTCCATCATCTCGATGAAGCGCTTGCCATCGTTCTTTAAAAGGTCGTCCGCAACGGTGAGAATGCCACCTAAGTCCATGTTACCATAACTGCGGAGAAGTGATTCAAGAAGCTGCGTACCCTTGACCTGGAGACTGTTGCCAAACGTCAAGAAATCCGCCACGTCCCGCTCATGGGAATTCTGATAGTCTTCGGGCGGCTCGTCGTCGCTGAACTCATCCTCCTCGAGGTCGTCCTCACTATAGCCGTCCTCAACATCGTCGTCATCCTCATCGTCTACCACATGCTCCACTATTCGTCCGCGCGAAGGTGGTAAGCTGGAGTAGGGCGGTTGAAGTCTGCGAGAAGAGCGAAGCCCAAAGTCTGGGGGCGGTGGAAGCATTGGTGGCCCTTCGCCCTGGTTGGCGAACTGCTCCAGCTCTTGGTAGTAGGCATCATACAGCCCCTCGAGCTCTTCTTCGATTGCTGTTCGTTTTCGCCCACATACCGTGCAACTGCAGGTGTGTTTTTGCTGTTCCTTCATCTTCTTCAGAACAGCGTCCTTCTCCACCTTGACGAGCGATTTGCGCTCGTCCTCGCCAAGCCCAAGCCAGAACTGCTTAATGCGCTCCCGCTCCTCGTGGTTGCTCGTACTCCATATTTTATCACGAGAAATCCCAGGCCCACGAGCTCCGACGGGTGAATGTGAATGATTGTTGCGGATTGCGGAAATGGCGACGTCGTCAGCACTTCCGTCTGGTCCGTTCCTTCTCTTCTTCTTTTTGCTCTTTTTGGACTTAGCGTACGACAGCGGATGTCCGTTTGTCGGAGGGAGCAGCGTTTCGTCTTCGACAACATCGTCGGCCTCTTCGTCCACATCCGCTTCCGGAGGCGTAGAGCTGATATCCTGATCTGACATGGCTTTGGCATAACCGTTCGCGGCTTGCTCTGCTGCGGCCTTGGCCGCGGCCTTTAGTCGACGCTTCTGCTTCTTACGATTTACTGTAGGAACGGACGTTTCCGCGGGGACTGTCGAGTCGAAGGGTAGCTGTGCGGGCTTGGCAGTAGTTGGTGTCGAGGCCTGCGAGGACTCTGAGGTAGTTCCTTTGGGGACAGTGATGAATTTAGAGCCATCCTTGTTGACGTATTTCGAGGTGTTTCGAGGGGATGCCGGCATTGGCGCAGCCGTCTTCTGGTTGTTGGCCGGCATCGTAGATCTACCAGACCGTGGCCGGTGGGATCATATAGAGGTCGCGCGCCGCAATATACCGGGATCGAGAGAGGTACCAAGTGTATAGTCTAAGAACAGAGAGTCCGGAGGTCAGTTGCGACATAAATGAGACTGCACCGAGTGGTTGCGAGGATTGGCAGGCAGAGGCTAGGCAACGGGCAAAGATGGGCGTTTGTGGGCTGTTTGCAGGCTGAGGCCAAGAGCTAGGAGCGGCTGAGCATGAGGCACTCACGGTTGGAAGGTGCTGCACCTGGGGTCAAGAATGACGCCAGCGGGGGAGGAAGGCCGGCAGAAGGAGGACTCAAGGCCGCGATCAAGGGCTGGGCTTGCGTTACGTTGCCAGCGCGTAGACAATGCCGGGGGTGTCGAGGGGTTGGAGGGCGCCGGGGGCGAGGAGAGAATGTAGAGAATGGAAGTTGGCGTGGGTGTCGGACTGGTCCAAGAGTTGCAAAGTCACTTTGTGGTGCAATTGTATGGCGGTTGTACCTGGAACCTCTGGAAGGGCTGCTGAGAGGCCAGTGGGCTAGGATTTCAGGACCAGGACTGCGGAGCATCTGGAAAAGAGCCACGTGACGTCCCGGCTCTACGCTAATCCCGTTCCGTGCCTTAGGCACTAATGGGGAAAGGAAGCAGAATGCAGCAATGGAGGGGGATTTTGCGTCTGTCAAGCTGCTACCGACGCACCTAGATTTTAGTGGACGATCAGTTCTGCCGTTTCGGAATTGAGCACCAAAGGATTGTTTGATCTTGTGTTTTCCCATAATAGGGGTCCTTTGGCATATGTGAAGCATTTCAGTCGCCACTTCATCGCAGGGCGCGATATGACCTGGTGCCAGTTTGCTAGACCAGTAGACGAATCGACCTTGGTCTTGCTCCTCTTGCCAGTTGACTCGACCATTGCCCCTACGTGTAGGTGGATTCAAGAACACCTCCAAGATATACTTAGCACTAAGCAATCAAGGCCATCAAGCTTAGCATGGCTCAGCATCTACTTTTCTCTTTATCCTCTGGTCTTCTTGTAGCGGGTTGCTTGAGGCACTTCGTAGCTCAATGTCACATGTGCTAACGCCATGACGCATTTCGGGTCATGTCGTGATTACGTAGTTCAAGCTGCACGATTTGGGTCACTTCACCGCTTCAACGCCTTCAATTCTGCTTTCTCCGGTACATGCTTGATAATTTCGGGGATACTGTATCGTACAATAGCACGGCGGTACCTAATTAAAGAGCTGCATTGCAATTTTTGAAGAATCCATTTAGTTGACGGGCATTCGACTAGCGCCAAAGCCTCCAAGGAGAGTTCAAGGTTATCGTTCCCAACATGGTTCTGCTAGGTTAGTACCCACTGCGCTCGTAATGGCAGCGCTACTACTGTGTCACTGTGTCACTGGAAATGCCGCCACTAGTAGTGTCAGCACGGTACATCGGTGCCAGGATAATTCTTACTGTGCCAAAGAAAGGTACCTCCCTGCCTGCTTCAGACGTTTAACATGGAATTAAGATGCTTTGCCGAGATGCTTTAGACTGTATATAAGGTACCTTCGTAATAGAGAGACGTATACTGAGCACCAAGTGCGCGTCTTCCCGCCATTCTACTTACTTATATATTTGTACTCTAAACAACTTCTGAACCATCCAAACAGCAAAAGTGCTGAGGTGAGCTCAACTCCTGTCACACAGGACGTCTTACTCTAAGGACTACGAGGTCGAATGCGTGAAGAAGAGCAAGTGCGTTATGCTTGCATTCGGTGATAGATAGCCGCCTTATTCGCTGAGCTTGTTGCATTACCATGTACGTTGTCGATCACTGTGGTTCGGTAAGCCCGAGGCCCCTGCAGAAGCCTTCAGCGCTGGGGGACAGCCATGGGTTTCAATGCAGCCAACCAACAACCGTGTGGCCAAGGCTTGCCAAAAAAAAAAAAAATTAAAAAAAAAAATTCAAGAAGTCCTCCAAAATAGGCGTTCAGTCCGGCTTCTAGTTGGCGCTCGTGCCGGCATCAGGAGCGTTGGGATGCGCAGCTGGGTCGCACCGCAGTGCCTCAGGTGAAGCAAGTATTCGCTAGCAGCTGGGTTGCGTTGGCGTACCTCAGAGAGACCAACCCCGTTTGTAATGCGCACCCGAAAACCCCTAGCAAGGCATGACTTTGGTCACCAACCTGTCTTTGGATCTGATTCTGTCCGTAGTTGAGCATCGTCACCTCGTATTCTGCGCGGGTAGCTTCCTGACAGGGCCTCGTGTTTTTGGGCTCTTCAGCGTCTTGTCCCGCCTGCCTCCACCCAAGCCACACTCCCGAGGCTTGTCTTACCTACCCACCCCCGGTCGAATCCCCGTGCAGATTCTCCCAAGGCGCGCGACAACCAGACCTGGCGATCCGCAATCAATCTGCAGCAACGATACCGTCATAAATAGGGGCCCAACGATTGCAAAGCTCACGACCTACGACAAGCTTGTGCCATCGACCTTCCTGTGCTGCGGCTACTCCTGCTCTCGATTGTCCTCGTCGTATTCACCACCCTCGTTCAGCTTCAGTTACTCGTGTCGCCGACGGGTTGCTCCGGCTGTGCCAGAAACACACGAAACGACCCTGATCATCACCAGTTACGATGGCCAGTGCAAATCCTCAGAACGCTATCCGCAGGTACGACGATGCTTCCGCCGCTACGATGATGTTGGCAGTACTTCCCTACATGGCTTTCCGATGGCTATCACCATCAATTGCTTGCCTGCATACGCGCAACATACCCACCTGACTCTGCAAGAGCTGACGACGCAACCCTCCAATTCTAGGAAGCTTGTCATCATTGGTGACGGTGCTTGCGGCAAGACCAGTCTGTTAAGCGTGTTTACACTCGGTTACTTTCCTACAGTAAGCCCTCGTCCGTCCCTCCACGCTACCATGCTAACCTGTTGCCCCAGCATTACGTGAGTTGAATCGAACGATCCAGCGACGACCGTATTCCACAAGACTGACAACGAAATAAGGTTCCAACCGTGTTCGAGAACTACGTAACGGATTGCCGAGTAGATGGGAAGTCTGTGCAACTCGCCTTGTGGGATACAGCTGGACAGGAGGACTACGAACGACTCCGCCCATTGGCCTACTCGAAAGCCCACGTCATCTTGATAGGATTTTCCATCGATACGCCCGATTCACTCGACAATGTCAAACACAAAGTGCGTACCTCTCGACAAAGATACAGAACCGCCCTTAGATGTAGGAAGATGCTAATTCGCATTATAGTGGATTGAGGAGGCCACGCGGCTGTGCGCCGGCGTGCCCACCATTCTCGTTGGATTGAAAAAGGACCTTCGAGACGATCCGGTGGCGATCGAGGAGATGCGGAAAAAGTCGATGCGTTTTGTGACCGCGCACGAGGGCGAGGCAATAGCCCGAGAGATTGGTGCCAAGCGGTATCTCGAGTGCTCCAGTCTTAGCGGTGAGGGTGTCGACGATGTCTTTGAGGCTGCCACCCGGGCCGCTCTATTGACTTTCGAGAAGAGCGAGGGAGGCGGCTGCTGCATTGTTCTATGACAGGACTGCGGGTACACCCTTACATCGGAGGCATTCTGTTCACATCACCACAGATTGCCGTACGACGAGATTCGTAGCCACCTGCCTCGACGACGGAAGCATATCGCCTTGGATTTTGGACCACGGCATCTACCCGCCACACGAAATCTCAAGCCAGCCACCGATTTCCCCACCTCGACTGCCAAAGACCACTCGGGCGGACCAAGATCTCCTTCGTTCATGGACACCCTTGACTGGACTTCGATGTCACATGCCGGCAGGCGGCTGTTCGGGCCAATCTATCATTACTATGCAGGACACGCATAGGTCAGACATATCTTGGATGTCGTGTTTGACAATATTTCACTTCATCAACCTTATGAGGCACGCGAACTTTCTTTGCATCAAGTATTTTTGCGAGTGCTTTTATTTCCTCTCACTTTGGCTAATTCTCCCTGGCAAGCGAGCTTTTCGTCTCCTTACCATTACTCTCTCTCATGTATTAATACTTTTGGGCGGCATAGAGCAAACTGACGTGATTTGTGCGCGGTGGTGTTTCGGATCAGATGTACTCAGGACAAAAATTGGAGCCAAGAATGACAACTTTTAAGGTGCAGATGATAATGAGAATAATATTTGCTTCTTGTCGCCCCCCCCCTCTGCTATTCTAGTAATACATGTCGACAAGAGAGACTACCCCAGCGACATCAAAATTGTACATGTACACTGTAGTGAAGCCCGTTTCTTAGACGCTGCTTCCCTACCTCTTCCAATCATGGTTCCACGCTTCTGTGGAGGGATACTCTGTCTGCATCCTAGCGTACTCTATAGGCACATCGCCCACGCCGTAGATACCCTTCTTCTCCATCGCGACTCGGTACAAATATCCCACATCACTCTTACCGGGCCAGGCAGTCACCCGTAGCTCCTCGCAGGCCTTATACATGCCTGCGTGTATCCGTCGCCGCTCCTCCGCAATCTCTGTGCGCTGCTGGCGGCGGAAGAGCTGCCAGGCGCGGTGAATGGTCCAGTGGCGCAAGTGTCGCAGACGAGCCATGCGCAGCGGGGGAGGCGCGGGCGAGAACATGTTGCGCTTGAGGATCTTGATGCGCTGGGAGGCTTCGGACGGGGCTGGCTGGCGGCTTCGGCGCACGGGTGCATTGCGATCTGGAGGACCGCCGGGGGGGGTGCGGGCTTGGGTGACCGGGCTGGTAGAGAACGAGCGGATGAAGGACGAGAGAGATGGGTGGCGCGGTGCCAGCCACCGAACAGAGAAGTTGAGCGACATCGTGAGAGGAAGGTGAAGGTGGATCGATGAGAGGTGATGATGAAGAGCTTTTTCGGCAGCGGCGAGGATCGAGCGAGATGGCAATTCGAACAAATCTCACAGCTCACTCCAGCTGGCCTGCTTCGTAGCGAGTGGAACGGGATTACAACGATTGGCGTATCGTGTTTCAACCAAAATGTTCAGTCTCCAACTTTTAGCCCCCCAACGCTCGCAACTCGTGACGGTTCGTGAGGAGAATTCGAAGAGCAGCGATCGCAATGCGTCGTCGGAAGGATATCGCCGGGCGTATAAGCCGAATATGCCGTCCTTGTCTGTGTTCGTTTATTGGCGGATGGACCACCTTGAAAGGAGAAGCCTGGAGTTGCAACCTGTAACGGATGCTGTTGCCCAAGAATTTGTATTTGATATGCAGCTACCGGGGCCTGCGGAATTGGAGTATTTCCGCTAGCCGGCCAACATCCATCACTACCTAACCTCCTATCCTCGATTGCAGCCATGGATTTTGATGCGCATTTGCTTACCACCACTTAAGAATTGCCTCCAATACTACTCTGATCTTCTTGTCTTTCTGGGCTTATCACAACCGGATCATGAATTAATCAAGGGGTTAGTTGCGGCAGCGTCCAGGTTTGGGCGACCAGCACAGGGGGCATGAGCCAATGGGTTTGCTGCAAATCATGGACCACGAAGGAAAACACTGAGCTCAGCCACCAGCCGATTCTTGAGGAAATGATGTTCCTGGCCCTGGAGTAAATTATACGATGGAGAGAATTCTCCGTTCAACCGTAGCCCTTAGTAGAATGGATTCGAACTTTCTCAGGTCAACTTTTCTAACCATGAAGCAGTTGCTAAGGAATGGCTTCTGATTTACCACCGGCGATAGCTGTCTCACCATAATCTCGAAAACTGTCCGGAATTGTCCAAAGTTTTTGGCTGTTTAAAAGACGGTGAACGAGACCCATCACCAGGACCGTGGCTAGGCTATTTCCTTGCTGTCTGCTGCCCAAGAACTCTGCTCTGTGTCGCGGTTCGATGTGGCGTTTTGTTTATGAAAAACTACCGAGCTGTATATAGGCTTCAACAATTGGGTAGCAAGCCCGTCCGCATACTAGATTATTGAGCTCGTTGGTAGTGAAAGCTGGTATCCCGGGTGAGACTGTTAAGCTTTGATGGTCACCAGAAGTGGGTGACATTGCTATATTCGGCCTCAATGATATGTACCCAAAGTTATTCAGGGCCGGGAGCTTCTGAAACCTGATCTTGTATTGATATCAGCCGCCAGTCACTGCGTTCTGCTGTAAATGCTTTGGTACACTATCAATACATCGTACAATAGTGTTCCTGGTCAATGCAAGCGTAGTGTGGCTTACCTTACTGGTTGGTGCGGCTGTCCTCAACTATAGCAGTCAACTGTTCTTTGTACTGCATACGTGCGATTTTCTTGGGATAGTATCTGCAGCCGTAGACATACCACCTCGCCGGCAAATGAACCAGCTTTGCCAGGCTGGCTTGAAATGGCATGGAACTGGTCCTTGGTCGCCGAAATCGATAACAAGTCATGGATCCCGAGCCAGAAGAAGCTTATCAGGTCGAAGTATTTTTAAGGGAGGTATTTAGTGTAATGGGGAACTGCCGATAACCAGCATGTTAAGTCTTGAAAATAGTGATACGGCGATACCAGGAGATTTTCATAACAATATGAATTCTTCTCACTGTTAATTTGAATGACGAGATCAAGCAATTATGGCGTGGCACCTGGATATATTTCCAGATCTTGCAGCTGTTAGTCTTTGCATAACAGGCTCTCATATAGCTTCATCGCAGCGGAGCCTCAATCAACCCAACAGTGATTCACCTATTCATGACTTGGGATTTGCATTCACAGCCCAACATGGTATTTACCACACTTCTACTCTCTCTATTAAAGCATTATTCTTCGCTGCCATCTTATGATATGGTTTCGCCATCTCCTGCAAACGTCTCTCGAATCCTTGTTTCTACTCTCCGTCCCTGCACACTCTCCATCCTACGAAAATTCGACTATGGAGGCCATTGGACAGGACGACATCCGTCATAAAGAGGGAGGTTCCTTTTCTGAAGCGAGCCCTCAGAACTCGCCATATATCTCGCAAACTCCGTCCTCGCCACTCTCTCTGGTGAATAGTGATGAAAGTAACGAACCGGCTTGGGACGATCGGATGATTAGACAACTCGATTTAGTTACCAATGGTATCGAAGGAAATCCTTGCTGCTTTCCAGAGCAGGAGACCCGAGGCCGAAGCCTATCCGGAAACAGCTGGTCCATGGTTCTCCGTTCTGCGAACCATCAAGAGCGCATGGTCGGAGAAAGAGCCGAAGTTAATGACGAAAGCTCTGTCCATGTTCCAGCCGAGGTTTCAGAAAACTCGGAGCTTGATCCATCCGGAGACGAGTCGTTCGACTTTACCATTCCTTTCGGAGAACGGCATCAAGAGACATATTCCTTTGAGAATCATCCATCCGAAAGCGTGCGTACTACTCTCCGTCTTCTTGCTGCTCGCCGGATACTTGGCACTCGTCAATTCGTCTGGAGTCAATCTCACTTGTCGTCATTTGACGTGAATACGACTTGCGTCTCCATTCTCGACCGACTAGAAGAGGCGTGGCGTACGAGAGCTGACTTTGCAAGAGTCATTGAAGAGTATTGGGACACCATCTCGAACATGGTGCCTGACGACTGGGCTTCCTTCATGAATGAGGCAGTTGCAGAAGGCGTTGCGGCTTTGCCAGGAAACATTGAAGGCTTGAGAAGTGGAAGAAGGCTGCGGTGATTATCTTACAATCGATCCCGTCGGATGATGAAGGAGAAGTCAAGGAGTAGCAACCCATGCACTCATGGTTATTGTGTTATCGAAGTCTGGTGGTATGTTGACTTGGCCAAGGAGGACATGGCTTCAATGTCCCAATGCTAATAATATATACTGGACCTAGGTCAACCTGCAAAAAAAGAAAATAGCGGCAACGCTGAACGTTTGAAGACTTCAGGGGCACACTTAACTTGTAGCGGATTCACAACCACTTATAAAATTTGGATGAGGGAAGCAGACGGAAACGGTTCAAATCGAACAACTGAGGCTGAACGTTTATTGTAACGACGGTACAACATACATTGCGCTTCATACCAATTGAGATACGAACTTCATCCCATAGAGATTAGCGACTGTTTGTGCTGTGCTTCCGAGTTACTAGGGAGAGACAGTATCCCTTACAATAGTTCGATCAGAGAAAGTCTCTTGGCAAGGCAGAGAATTCATTTCTTTCTCTTTCTCAAGAAAAACCTGTAGACCAGAGCAGGGCTCGCTGGAAGTTTCAAAGCTTCAACATAACATGTTGCCCTTGGCTTAGAAGGGGCCAGCCTTGATTACTGCACTACTTGACAGTATGCTTCCACGCGGACGCATGCCACACACTCCGACATTCTTAGGGTAATTTCGGCTGTTCGACACAAGCTAAAGATTGAGAGTGGTGTTTGTGAACATGGCAGTCCCAGAACTGGTCCCCGCCCTCATTCGATCCCGCGTGTAACTCCTCATTTCTTCTTGCCGCAGGGCGTTGCTGTCGGCCGAAAGAGAAGGGTATCTGCAAGGGACACACTACCATCGAGACAATGTGTTCGGCAGCATGAGTGTACGGAAACATGTAGTCTCTGGCTCGCGCCCTAGTTCTTTGTGTATGGAAGTAAACTCATGAGTGCCGGGGATAATTGAGATACCATTAGCCTCATTCTGACCATACTCGCCATGAATATGTCCTTTCATGTATCCAAGAAGTGCGTCTTCAGCTTGAGAGTCGTGTGCGAGGCGGTTTCGAGGCATGGACTCAGTGTAAAGCTTCGTGACGTTGAGCTCTGGCACTCAAGCTTAGCGTAAGCTGGTTCCCGTTGAAGAGAAATCTAGTCGACTATCCTGATCCTACCTACCATACCCTATGCTGTGTGACGACTGAATAGCTCGAACAACTTGGCATGAGTAGCCAGAGTTGTCAGTGCCCCGATAAATTGGTATTTACAGCTAGTTAGCGGTTGAGAGCGTAGATGAAAGCTGTTCCCAACCAACTCGACTACCAAACGGCAAATATTTCTGACTTTAGAGTTAAACTTTGTAGGCGATTGTACGAAGCATCTTCGAAGCGAGCTGGGCCAAAAGCACAGATTCAAGGGCTCGTGGTACGTTGGGGCCTAAGTAGGAGCCTCTTATAGTCGTTTGTTTCGAAGAAATCATAACTTCGCCGATCTTTTTACTCGAACTCGTGGAGATTCTGCGTGGCCGGAATTAGGATGCCAATGGCGCTGTAGCTCCTGCCGCTATCAAGGTGTTCGTGGCTTTTGGGTTACGCCACGGCGGATCGCAAGTTTGGTTCACTAACCTTTCCATAAGCTCGTTGCCGCCTGGTGGCACTCAATAGGTGTTGTGTAAAGATAACCGGAATACCTGTGCCTGAAAGCAAACAGGCGCGGAAACTAACGGGGTAGAATATGTAGGGCTGCCACGATGTGACCCTCTCAGGGGTGGGGACGAGACACAAACGGCACGCTGCTCCTTTATCCTTTCAATTACGTCGCATTATCCTCGTGACTTGACCATGAGAGAACCTGCTGTATTTTCTGCCAGCCCCATGCATTCCAAGTTCCCGGCCTTGGTTGGTTCAGCCTGTGACTCCGAGAAGGGAGGCTTCATCAAATTCTGACTGTTTGCCCTGCAGGAAGGCAGATGAACGGGGTCTTCGGCCGCCACATCAGACTTCATCAAGTGGAAGCCTCTTGTTCCCCCAGACCCTTCCTATATCTACTTGTCTGCGTGCCATCTAGAAACTAAGTCTTCATTTGCCTTACTAATGGGTTCAGACGAGCCTTCTCTCAAGCATGGCCTTACAATAGATATAGGGAGCGTTTCGATACATGCACTTCTTTGGTCTCTCCTCTTAGGTCACCTTAGGAATGCTTCGTAAATTACAGCAATACAGATTGCACATCAGTCACTGCAATGACTTCCTCGACTCTTTTGTCAACATGTCTTTCGTCACTACGCATGGCAAACTGATCAACCCAGAATTGGCGCAACAAGGACGGTATTTTTCGACCGACACGAGAGCTAATCAACTGAAATCTTTAGATATTCCAATAAACGAGTCAAGTCCACCTTATCTTAGCGACCCAAAGTATCTGGTGAATCGACGTGGCTTAGAGGAAGAGTTTGGCTCAGAACACTTGTGGCAGCCTCCCCAAGGCCCTGGAGTAGATTCTTGTATGTCTATTCACTTTCGCTTCATGAAAAGCTTTGGTGATGAAGTTGCAATATGAATTTGCCGCAAGCAGCAGCTCCAAATCTTCATTTGACTTGCTAACATGGCTTTTCAGGCTTGAAACAGCCCCTCTCCGACATTCAGCCAAGTCAAATCTCCCAAGCATATCCTCGGGCGGTGCTCTGTTTCTTTCGGTGACTACTGCATTATCAGGTTATACGGTAGCGCAGTTCCGACGAAGCTACATATAGGGTCCTGGTGATTGCTAGATCTCGAACCACAACAGCCACGACGCACAGAATGAATGGATAAATGGGAAGACGGGAAGATATACGACTTCGCTGGTTTAATAGCCACGGGCAATAAATCAACAGAAGACCAGCTTGAAATCGAAGGCAACAGTTGCTACCCTGGCTTCGGATATCCTCTACGCGAGCCACTTACTAAACCATCATTTTATCGATGAGCAATCTGACATTGCTTGTTTGCCAACAACGGATACCTATTTGCGATACTCTAGGGCTCCCAGGCATTTTTCCGATAATCCTGATGCAACTGACCCGGTCACAAGTCGAATTACTTCAACCAGCACATTCGATCCCGACGATACGAGTCAACTGTGAGGCTTGACGCTGAGGCTGAATACAATGTCTCGTGGCGAGGCTGAATTCAGCCGCGATCCCTGTCCACTGGGCAGTCCTTCGCTGTTCGTTGCACTGCCCCTGCCCCAAGCCAGGCCGTTTCTCTAGCTCCCAGGCTGACACGGGCGTGGAATGGCTGCCTTGAGATTTTCGCGACAGCCTTTATAGGCACCAGTTTCTCGAATCATTTGCAATCGAATTAAAAATATTCCCATTTTATCAATTGAAACGTCATCCATCTCACATCCAATCATGCCCGGTTTTCAACTCAACCCTGTCGCTACAAGGGCTTTGGCTCGAGCAAATGTTCATGATCGAGTAATTGGCACACTATTTGGCTCGGCCTTGGGAGATGCCATTGGTTTGTACACGGAGTTCCTATCCGGTGATCTATCCAGGGTCTCGTATCCCTCAGCTTCCTTTACTCTCTTCCCGGCGTCCGACGCCACTCCGTTCAGACACGATGCTCATCGCAGCCCTAATCGACCAGGCGACTGGACGGACGATACAGATCACGCAGTGCTGATCCTACTCTCATTTCTCCATCACGATGGACAGTTGCTGGATCCCCAGGATCTCGCCATCAGGCTGGACATTTGGGTCCAAATGGGTCTTCGTGCTTTGGATACTCCGCCGCTAGGCCTCGGCGAGACTGTTGGCGCGATTGTGAGAAGCAAAGCCTATCTTCAAAACCCCGAAGCCGCGGCCCGAAAACACTGGGCATCCTGTGGATACAAAGCTGCCCCAAATGGTAGTTTGATGCGCACACATCCGTTGGGTCTTATGTGTCTCGAAAAGACAATCGATCAAACGTTTCAGACAGCCGCCGATTTCTCTGTCGTTACACATGTCGACCCAAGATGCATCATTTCCTGTGCTATCGGCACCGCCCTTGTGCGGGGCCTTGTTCTTGGAGAAATACACGCAGAATGCGATATCGACGACACTATCGAGCGGGCTATCCAGTGGTGGAAAGAGTATCGAGAGATAGAAATGAAGGATGCGAGCCGGTACAATGAACCCGACCTAGACATTGGCGAACTCATGCGTCACATCAAAGTTGGCGAGCTCTCCGACCTCTGTTTGGACGATGCCTACAAGATCGGATACGTCTACAAATGTCTTGGTTCAGGAATTCATCTCCTTCGACTAGCCATGCGCCAGCTCGAGGGAACAGGCAGCGCCATATCCACTCAAACGACCATGTTTGAGCCTTTGATTACCAATTTGATTATGCTTGGTGGCGATGCTGACACCAACGCCTGCTTCGCCGGTGCTCTTCTCGGCGCATACCTTGGCTACAAAGCTCTGCCAGCCCATTGGAGAAACGGACTGGTACATGGCGAATGGCTAATGGGGAAAGCCGAAGCATTGAGTATTGTTGTAGGCACAAGAGACGGGACGTACAGCGGAGCGGAAGACATCGATACGAGACATGATGGAGGCAGAAGCTTTCTCGTGGATGAATGATGAGAGGAAGATTGGAAGAGACGGAAGGCAGCGAAATAAAGGAACAGGGTGGTTTAGCAAATGATGACCATGGGGTGACGTCTTGATCATGCTGTATTGGAGCCTATGTACTAGGCTCAAGAAGTATGTCTCCCTTTAGTAGACAATAGGTACAGGAGTCCTGAGATAGTTGACCAAACTAGTCGTGCCGTTCATCCTCTGCGAAATGGCTTGCACAAAAGACTGGGCTGCCAATTCCGCACCCCTCGGGCTGGTATGCGTATGGTCCCTAGGATACAAAGCATTGACGGCCGAAGCACCCAGTCTTCTGTACATCCTGCTCATTGCCTCATGATGGTCCACAAAGGTCACGCTGGAGCTGGCCAGGGCATCCCTTGCAATCCTCTGGTACCCGACGAAGCGGCTCGGCGCACCATTCCAAGTGCCCGTCTCCCACTGGTTGTTGGGCGTCTGCGAGCTCAAGATGACCGTGGCGCCCTTGGCAGTGTACAGCCGCGCCGCCTGGATGACGTAGAAGACAAAGGTGTACACGACCTCGCCGGTCCTATCGGAGATGCACGTCTGCGTGCCCGTGCCGGGGCAGTCGGAGCGGCCGTTGTCGTTGGACTCGGGCGAGCCGCCGTCGTTGTGGCCGAACTCGATGACGACAATATCGCCGGACTGGACCTCGTTGGCCACGGACTGGAAGCGGCCCTCGTTCCAGTAGGAGCGGGCGGAGCGGCCGCCGATGGCGCGGTTGACGGAGGTGATGGTCAGCAGGTTGCCGATGTAATTGCCCCAACCGTCGGTGGCACCGTCGTTGGCGCCGCTGCGGGCCATGGTGCTGTCGCCGAGGAAGTAGGCGGTGGGCGTGGCCCGGGGCGCCAGCTCAACGGGGGCGGGCTGGGGGGCCGCTTCAACGCTGAGCACGCTGATGGCCAGGGCCGTCAGGGATGGGATGGTGAACTTCATGATTGCGAGACGGGACTAGGCGCGATGAAGGCTGAGCCGGACCATTATTGCCACCATGGGCGGTGGTCTTGCTGCATCTTATACCAGAGCCATTCTCTGTGCAACCTTCCACTTGTAGGATAGATTGCAAACCTCATCCGGAATGGCAACGGAGGACCTCGTCTCAGGTCCAGCTTCGGCATCCATACATCTTCCGCTGCCCCATTAAGACCCCTATGACGGGCTCGAGCAGACACCGGAAATTCCACCACTGGACGAGTCGGCAACTGCCGCTGATCATATGTCAGCTTCCTCTATCGATCCACAGGATCATGCAGCAGGGGGCCCAAGACGACTCTCGTTTCTTCATACCTCGTAAACCATTGCCAGGGTCGATAACTTCCGGTGCTAGTCATAGCTCGCCCTGCACTATACCGAGCAGGACTATACCCAACAGGCCCTCACACGAGGAATTATCCGCGCGAAAGGCAATGCTCCACAAGCCGCTTCTACCTTCCGTATTTCTGTTTCGTCCTGTCGTCCACGGTGCCGCTTAGCCGGCTTGTATTAATGGGTATAAACGTTGATTCTGCCTGAATTTCCTATGTCTTCGTCAGGCCATGCCCGCCTCTCATAAACGGGGTAAAGCACGAGCGCGGTTAGCCTGCCCGCATGAGTGGATGCTAGCTGTGGAAGGGACGACGAAGTGGGGAGTTTCAGGATGTTGAAACACGAACTTGTCAAATGCTTCGCCTAGGGCCTTGCTAGGAACATGTCAGCGCAATCAAATGACCAAAAGAACGAACCGGGAATGGTCTGGAATGTCCGGATTAGCCCCGAGCTTCTCGCAAAAGCTTGATAGATAGAGAATGCAGTTCGTTGTCGGTCTAGTGATCGCCGTTGTGATGCCTCCACCAATCGGTCAAGCGGAAGTTGCAACGACCCAAAAGCGCTCCGAGCCCTAAACAGTCCGACGCAACCTCAGTAATGGACGATACTTGGTGCGGTAGGTGAGGAAGGGAAGTTTTCTAACCATTGATGCAAGGCTGCTCATCAATTGGGCCAATAGAGGCCATCTTGAAGTCCTTGTCCGTTGCGCTCGCCCCAATAACCAAGCATTTCCTGGTCGCGAAGAAATGCTTATTCTGCTTCTCGAAGTACTGTCGTGGAGGTCGTAAATAACTCCTAAAGCCCCTGAAAGCGTATATTGATTAGCTTGCAGAGCTTAGGAGGCCATTAATCACCTCTCGTGTAAAGGCCTCCGGTAGCAACAGGGCGTGTTTAGACATGAAGCTGTATGTATTTCCTAACAAGGAAAGCAGACCAAGAACCTGCAATTAAGAGTCTCGGTCAACATTCGAAGACATTCCGCGCCCTTGGATCAGCGCCGCTTCTCAATCTAACAGTCCAAAGCTCGTGGCATTGGCTCCGCTCCTAGTAGCAAGTCTTTGCTGTTCGTCGAGACATCTTTTGTCATCAAGATATCCTTCTCTCAGACGCTCAGGTTTGTGGAAGAAAGGGTATCGTGACAGCTAAGCTCAAGATAGAATAAGGCGAGGACGGAGTTTATCTGCTGCTGAAAGACCCATTTGGATCTGGATCTTGGATCTGGTCCTCACTGGCAACCGTGGCTAAGCTGTGGCTTCTGCTGTCGACTCGAAATCTCGTAGGTCCCCAATTTGTGTTCGAAATCCTTCGTCAGTTGGATGCCCTCGTACGACGAAAGCTGTAAAATGCCCCTGTAAATCTCGTCTCACGGCTGAAAATTCCTTAGCAGAGCAAGCATTAGCATCGATGGAAGTGGTGGGGAAAACGATAATATCGTTTCGAGAAGGAGATGCAAACAAGGAGTTGTGGTTGCATAGTGTGTAAACGGCAAACGGTGCCCCCGGTCTCTTTTTCGACGTGGTTTGTGACCGTCAGATAAGATTGCCAGCGTTGCAGGTATATAGTAGTACGTATTTGGATTAGGGGCTTTCCAGTCAGTTTGCAATGCATCGAGACCGGTTTGAAAAGCTGCTCATCAGGAAATTCACCTCAGACCCAAGCCTACGAGGTGAACCTTGGGAAATAATCAAGGGGGAATTAACAGACCTGTACACGAATATAAAAGAGGAATTTGTCTCAACTCCTCGGTCCTGCGTATTACCCAGGTACTGGATGATATCATGGAGTTGGTCATTAATGACTATTGCCATCCTATTCGGTTTGCGTCTACATGTTTCCATAAGGACTCTAGCTGCACTAGAACAGGCTTGTCTAGACCTGTATAAAGGTGAAATCACAGGGCTATAGAGTCGTAGCACTCACCTTACCAGTGTCGCTGCGAGATTCGTTGCAGTACGGCTTGAAAAGTGTCTAACAGCTGCCACACAAATCATAGCAATCTCCTAGCCAACCCGTTCTATCTCTGAATCATCCCTCTCGTCTCCATTCTCGCCCCTCTATTCCTGGCGATTCACTTCCTCTGCATCGTACTCTCAAGCCGTCAAATTAATTCAAAACCTGCATTCCTCTACAACGAGTCTACCCCCGTCCGTCATTGAGCTTTTTCAATTCTTCTAAGGCATCGTAGTATCCACGACGGCTTTCACAATATTCACGCCATCTCCTGTCGTTCTGAGGGTCTATTACCACGCTTCGACGTGTTGATACTCCACGAAAGCTTCGCGAGAGCTTCCTTCCACCATAAGCGGAGCCCAAGTTTCTTACGCAGGATAGTCGCATATGCAAGAAGCATGGACTACATCTGTCTCTGAGGAAAATCCCTGTAACCGAACCGGTATTTTTCCTCTCTTTGTACTTGGAAAAATGAAAAAAAAAAAGCTGACTAGGTAACCGCATCAGAGAAATTGCACCAACGATGCCTACGCCACCTCATTTCCAGGGGAGAAATGATCCCAGTGCACTGGTGATTCTTCCACAAGAGATTCGATACCAAGATGGCAGGTTGTTCATCCGCTCTCGAGAGAACGCCGTAACATCCACCGGCGAGATTGACCCTTTCTCGATTGAAAATTGCCACATAACCATTCACCTGGAGGACACGAAGACTCAGCTCAGCCAGATAGTGCCCAACCTCCTCTTCCAACCGGAAATCCGCAACGATTCAGACGTCAATGATGAATCGGATGATTCTACCTTTGCCAATTTCAACAAAAGCATCCGATAAGTCCCTAGTTTGCATTGTGGACTCTCTTGTGTTCCCTGTTGTGCTAACTAGCAACCCTTCGTAGTTTCGCAATCTTCTGCCTCCATTCACCTAGTCCTCCTTAGATTGCGTGGTACGCTTGGAAGGATATCAGAGTTTTCAAAACTCCTCCAGTCGACATATCCAGTGCTCTCATTGTAGCCATCGACAGACTGCCGCGGCTTGAATACCTTAACCTTCAGCTTGATTCTTCCATTCCAACCGACGTCGCACAGTTCATCAGATTGCTGCCGTCCCTTGGGCTGGAATGGAATATTTGTCATCTCGACCTCACAGTTGCTCCTGTTCTCGCGGAAGCCGTCATCAACCAGCGTCCCCGGCTCGAAGCCTTACAGTACTACAATTGGCCAGATGAGTATGTTCCTTACGCCCTGATTGGTAAAAATAGCCTAGAAAGACTATCTCTGAGCTTGGGGCAAGCTGCCAACAGGGTCGGGGTTAATCCTCCGTCTCTACAAATTGCGAATCTTGAATCTATCCTCAGACGGCATGCTTTTTTGACATGGCTAGTCTTGATGGAGGATCCTGGTCTCTTCGAGCCCGATTTCTCCAGAGCTCCGGTGTTGAGCCGGTACTACTATGTGAGTACTGCCAGAACTCGGACAGCAAGCATGGGGCTAAAAAGCAAATAGGACAACTCGATCATATCTGCCTGCTCTGTTCTCCAGCAACATGCTAGCCTGAAACGATTCGCATGCACTCTCTATTCGCACGCGGAGGGAGCCTTGGACTACGGTATGGAAGACGCGTCGCCGGCCGAGATGGACCAGTGGTATATGGGGGAAATCCGCATTTTCGACCAGGAGCTGCCTCGTCTTGAGCAGGTGTGTATTTTTGCTGAATGCCCCGTCATCTACCAGGGTCACGGCCAGGGATTGGGGAGCCTATGCGGATACAGAAAACAGAGGCTCGGAGAAAGTACCAGACTTTCCCAGTAGGTCTTTTTGTTGGAAGAACTTAGGCATGGTAGACAGAAGGCGAGGTAGTCAACATGACTGGGCGTGGCTATGATTGTGGAGAAACAAACAATTCCTCTCAACGTTCCCTGAATCCAATCCGCATCGGTCCAGTCCAATTTCTTGGCATTACGATGGGCCGGATCCAAGACTTGTTCGCCCGTTTGTCCTGGATCCAGTGATCAATTTTGTGGTATTATAATCATTTCGGAAATACCAATTCGTGCCTTCATATGATAACCATGAGCTACCAAGCTCCTGGGCGGCTATTTTCTCTGTTTGGGCTTCCGAACACCAAACAGGAAGACAAGGCTACAGCACATTGAAACAGGCACTTTAGACACCTATCCCTTGATTTACCTAAGTATTATTAATGAGTTCATACAGTTCAATCAAACCCTCCCACTGTATAAATCTTCTAGCGGGAGTCGACGCTTCCTCGTTCGAGTCTTTGCTATTAGTGGCCGCTGTGTTGTCGTGTTTCCCATCAACAGGGCGTGCCGTAAACGAAGGCGGACTTGTTGACTATTTCCTCGTCTGTGACGTTCGCAAACATAGGAGGCCAAAGTAAAGTAGTATTCTGTTCCCCGTCGGTATTCCCGGAAGTAGAAAAATTTAATACAACGGCGACCGATTATCTTTCCCAAATCAAGCTGCTCAGGTGTGTCTTCTGCTCCTCCCGGTAGCCGCTGGTTCTTCAAAACGTGGGGAATGTCACTGAGATGGGAGAGACGCCACGCTGGGTCTACTCCGCGCTGCCGGGCGTACTGCCACGCAAAGCCTAGCACAGGACAAGTGAATGAAATGTTACTGTTCGGCTAGGCCGCACGATAATATTGGGGAGAGATCGGTTCATCATGCTTAGGCCGCACCATCCATCTAAGTCGTTTAGGGGGCATAGTTCTAGAAGCCTATGGCTGGTCGATGCCGACTGGCTATTAAGCCAAACCCTAAAACTGATCAACACTTCTTTATCGGTCGATAATGCCGGAAATGTGTACCAGGCCCCGTCATTGAGTTATCTAAGAAGCGAGTATCGGTATACATTGAGAAAACTTGCTAGCTCCGAATTGGGTTGCATCGACTGTCGACCCCCTTTGGGGCTTTGTAGGGATTGCAAGGCAAAATCGATTGTTGCTCGACGTACCTTCAGCAAAGAATATTTAATGATTGTGCTAGTTGGGTGGTCAAGGGTAGGTAGGACAATACTGTGAAGGAAGCACTTGCTTGTATACCTGGGTGTTTAAGGAGCTGCGCCTTGGCTGGTAATAAGGTGTGGGTAGTAATACTGCTGGCGAACTGGCAGAAAATAGTAGCAAACAAGCACAATGATAGTCCAAGCCCACCATGGCCAATCAAGCTGGTGTGAATGAGCGTGGCAGCCAACCCCGTCATCCACATATCAAAAAGTGCTTCGTGTCACATGGCTGTCCTTCACGAGGGAGTACCTCTACATTTTGTCAGTAGCTTGCCTGGTGTGTTCTGGTTTTGCTTGACGGTTACCTCCTCGTACACGAACCATCAGCTTACACGGCAGATGTTATGGTTACATTGTGTCGTCTGTATCACTTTCATCCAACTGTCCTTGCGCAGCTGTGAAACTTTTCTGCAGCACAAGGAAGGAGCAATGCCACCTACCCACCATCTAAGCTGATAGCACAGAATCCCCATCCACCCAAAATTGCGCGTCTTCCCGCTTCCACAACTTCGTTCCTCGCCTTCTGCCCCGCCTCCAGCTTCGGCATGCTTGTCCCGCTTCACGTTCGATGTTCGAGCAGATAAGTCTCACCAATGCTTGTCTCATTGCTATTCTCAGGTGATCACAAGGGCCGTTCGACACCCTGCTCAACATCGTCGTACATCCTGGCCATTTGAGTTCTGTAAAGCCCCGACCGGCCAGCCATGACAGCTTCCCTCAGATTCCCCAAGATCCCATCGAAATTTCGACCTCGTTTCATGATTCTCTTATACATTGTACATTGTAAACTGTACATTTCCCGCTTTCATCCTGATCCGCTAAACATTTTCCAGAAGCCAGGTCGCAACAAGCACAGGAGCTCGTCAACTGCTTTCCTGGCTTGATTCAACGCCAAACCACAGTTGCCGATCGGCTTGCCTCCTTATCCCCCTTCCTTCGCTACATCCCCTTTCCCTGGATACGCTCGGCAGCGATCCCGTAGGCTGACAACGTGTCGCCCACCTCGCAAGGGTCGTCGCCATACTCGACTTTCTCGAAGCCGCAGGGCCGATCCTTCTCCAGAGCCATCTTTCCCATCTGAGCCTGGCAGCGATAGCTTCCAAACTTGTATTCCAGGACGCAGCGATGACCGGCCCTGATCAGCTCCGTCACCTCATCCAGCTCGAAAACGAATCGCTCTCTAAAGTACTCCGTGAGATTCTTGTCGTTGACAAAGTCCGAGCTACCGGTGATTATGAGCACACGTGACATTTTTCCTGCAGTTGGATGCTCCCCTGTCTTGATGCGGTTGTGAGACACCCGCGCTCTGTAGTCACCCACATACAAACCCCTGGTCCAGGAAAGGGTGAGCAGGCGACGGGCCGCGTCCGGCGTGAAAAAGACAATCTTAGCGGCGGCAGTGTGGTGCTTGAAATTGTCGGCAACGTTGACATACGTGCACCACACGCGTCCAACGTTTTTGATTGACCCAAGGAGCTCGTGAACATCCACGGATGGGGGCAGGTTGGTCAACCACAGGCCACAGTTCTGCTCTGGCGGTAGATTCTCGGCACTGGCGTTGCTTTCGGTGTGCATCCCATGATATTGGTTTGAGAACTGAAACGCTGTTCCAACAGAGTCCTGGATGACCGAGGGTTGAGGCGCCATATGTTGTCGAAACAAACCCTCTTGGTAAATGGCTTGCATGGGGTGAAAGCCACGTCGCTGGGGACTCGTCGGATCTTCTGGACGAGACGAAGGTGTATGATGCTGAGGGTGCCCCATGTTTGGATGGTCGAAAGGTTGCGGACGAGACGGTTGTTGAAGTCCTGTACCTGGCGAACGTGCATACGTTTGCGTTACTTCTGTATCCTGCGGCTTCATTGCTGACTGGGACAGATTGTTCAGAGGCGCACGAAATCTTTCCGGAATCCTCGACTCCTGCCAGACCCTCCGAGCGAGTTGACCAGTCGCCATCATGTTGACGTCTCTCTGATGGTCAAGGGACTGTGTCAACACCACGTCGAGACTTTGGGCTGCAGAATTCAGTGCTCGAGGTGCAGCTGCAATGGAACCTTCCTGGACTTGGACCACTCCTTTCCACCGTGTTTCTATATCATCCGACAGAGTATACAACGCTGGAGACGCGTATCGTTCGCTCCCGGTCGAGCCATTGTTCTGACTCGAAGATGTCTGTTGTTCCAACCACGCAGAGGTACCGTGGACTTTGTGGTTCAGAAAATCGTTTTCGGACAGAGGGCTGCATGAAGTGTGGCGACTACGGCGAAGATCTGCCCATTGTTGATCGAATGCTGAAGGCTGCAGCATCTGGGACGCAACTCTGCTTGGGGAGCCGTACAAGCTTGGGGTCATGCACCCGGTGGTGCTCGGGTTCATGCAAAACGCGCCTGGCGTTGGAACTTGTCCAGCGATGGGGTTCTGGTTCTGGCTGCACTGCACGCTGCGTCGGGGCGGTGCGTGGCTCAACCAGTTCATCATGGTAGGATTGATGCCTTGCGGAAGTACGGCGTGCGCAAGAGTTCAAGTGTAAGATGATAGGCTGGTTTGGAGATTGGTCTGATGGAAGAAGAAGCGATGCTGTTGTGCAAGAAGGAGGAAAAGCAACAAGTGAGAAGGCTTGCGGACGAAAACAGAATAACGTACTGACGAATGGCAGCGGCACTAGTGGTCTCCCTGACAGCGGAAAAGTCGGAGTCTTGAGCTGGACAAACCACCAGCTTGAGTGAATCAAGCTTCCACTGCCAGACACCAGCGTGAGCCCGTCAAAGAATCTCACCCCTTTATTTCCATAAGTTTGCCATCGGACCTACGAAGTACAGCTCAATCAGGCCCGCTTTCGTTCTGCAGGTCGCCGAACCACGGTTGCTTGTCCCATCCATCTTCTCAGCAAGCCGAAAGTTTGGAGCCATCATGATCTTGTCAAACCCGACGACGGATAGCGTTAACTAGCAACACAATCTAAAAAGCACCTCCGACAAGATTTATGAAGCTTTCTCGCTTTGAAGCCACTCTATCGGGTCACAGAAATCTCAGGGGCAGACCGTGTTCACAATGTCACCTTGGGTCCATCTGCGCCAATATCTTCGCATTCAACACGATTCATGTTTTCAACCCTGTTTTCAGACAAAGGCTGAACTACGGCAACTCATCATTGGCAGACGGTCTGCAATCGTCTCACGCAAACGAAGCTTCGAAGCGCGGGAAGATGCATCAACCACGAGGTGGCCAAGTTGAGCTAGCGGTCCTCTGCTCGGCAGGGCACGTCAACAGGTGGCTCTTGGAACCGTGAATACCGCCGAGTTTTTTGAGATCCGCGGCAAACCTCGCTTAAACTGCACGGCTGTGACTGAAGACGGATAAAGCGGTTTTCAGGGGTGTTGCGCTGCAACGTTCGCCCAAAGGATTGTGGAAAGATTCCACGGACGACGCAAATTGAAGATCCGCTATGTCTGCATCCATCCGGCTCAACTTTGAAAGTCTCTGCATTGGACGGGAGGCTACGCTTGGCATGGTATTGGCAGGAGCTTGACGGTCCGAATCGCGTTTCATCTTGTGAAAATAATGCTGACATTTCCCAACAAAACATTGTGATTTTGACGTTGCACCAGAGTCCAGCATTGAACCCGATCCGTAACGCGATTTATGACATCGAACGAAGCCGCTGCGGTTGTTGCTATTCGAATACTGCGCTGGGTAAATGCGCCGACACCACGTGTGAAGATATGCATGAAACAATGCTCTACTACCAATGCAGACTCAAGATGGCATGCGCAAAATTCACATGAAGGCGTCTGGCGTACCTGTGATCATATATGAAATGGCATCCGGGTAGGGGCCAAGTCGCGCCGCCAGATGATATATCATCGGGGAGCGGGAAGCGGACCGCCCAAACAACATGCTAAGCGAACGGCATCCATCAAAGTGACGTGATTTTGGTCCATTGAGCAGGTTTCAGACAATTGTAACTCCTGGAATCCTTTGGAAGTTTGACAAGCAATCAGGAATTCAACGCCCCTGAAAGGGAGATAGAAGTCTTGAATTGTCGTTAGAATTCAAGGGACTCACGTGATTTTTGGGGTGGAAACTGGACAAAGTTGGCTGGTGGCCGTGAGAAAGGAGTAGCCTGAAGCTACTAAGTAGGTAGTTTGAAGCCTAGTTGTCCGGTGCACTCAAATGTTTTTGCCCGGCTGAGCAGTCAACTTGTCTAGCCAAGGAATGAACCGAGATAAATCCACGGCACCCCTTGTTAGCCATGGGTATTGAGGATGTTTCATACCTGCGATTTCAGCTTCGCTCATTCTATGAGCCCCTTAAGAAGAGAGGCCTGAAAAGAAGAAGAGCTCAGCCAGTGCTACCGCTGCAGCCTGCAAGTCTCCGTCCAGAGTGTGCAATCAACGGCCTGTGGAAGACAGCGGTGCCATCCAAGCACAGGCCACCAGCGTCGGTAACTGTGAGGAAAATGAACAGGCTACCGAAGAGGGTGGCTGATCCATTCACTGTCTTCAAAAATAAAGACGAACGACAAGGGCCATCACTGTGTATGTGTATGGGTGGGTTGACCGTGCGGCAATAACGTCACTCTTATGCCCTTCCTCGAAATTGACCTGTCTGCTAATAGTAGTTATATTGAAAATTTTAAAAAATTACCCTTATTATGCCTACTCGTTCCGTTGCATGAATTGATCCGTATTAGCTATCATGTTGGCTTACCACATGCACGAACAACATCAGGACTGCATACTCGACGCGGTGGACACTCCCCTGGCCCAGTGCTCCGAGACGAAGATGAGCCACACCAAGCCCGCCAGTTCACTCCCTTTGTAAGCTCCACATCCAGAGCGTCATGTCGATCGCCGCCGGCCTGGATGATGTCAGCGGTACAGTCCAGGCTGACTCGTATTGACTCCATGACACAGGAGACTTGTACAGCTTACATCTTTATCGCCTTGTGGAAACTGGTAGGCGAGAAGTAAAAGACTTTCTCGAAAGGAACGACCATAAACGGTCTGAGCGGCTGAGAGATAGTAAACTTTCATGCTGGCTATGATGGAGCATCTTCCCTTTCATGTGGGCAGGCGAATAGAATGTGATATCCAGGAACGGAAGACAGCCGAATACTAGCCAGGGAAGTATTCCAGGTGCTAGATAGGAAAAGCGGGTGAAGTGAAGGTTCTGTTCATAGCAACTAATTTGAAAGTCATACACGAGCACCTCGTAGCTCTTTCTTGCTGTCCCCTAAAGCAAAGCAATTTCCCAGCCCCCGAACTGTTATCACACCAGCAACGGTAAGCGGGGTGAATCCTGCATCGCTTTCACCCCGAACCACAACCACTTCCTTGCAGCAAACCACTGACCATTCCAATCGCGTCTTGCTGATGCTTCGCGATGTCAGCACGAGTATCACAACGTCGGCCAATGCAGTCAGTCCCCAAGATTCCTTTCAACGCCTATCCACCCCCCTTGAGCCTCAAAGATGGCGTGCTGGCTTACGACTTGCGAGGTCGACCCCTCTTCTTGACACTCACAGCCACAGTCAAAGGGTCCGAGACGGCAACAGTGGTGGTCCTGGTTGACTTAGGACGACGATGGGCACGCTTTACCTGGAAAGAGGGCTTCTAGCCCTCTTCATCTGTCGACGGGATTGCGCTCATGCTCTGGTCTTTTCTAGGACGTCCGCGCTTTCGGGGAGCACCAGGAGTCTCATAGTCGGTCGACTTGATCAGGGTAGAGTTTCTTGGGCGCTTTGGAGTTCGAAGTACAGTTACGCGTGCTGCGGTAGCCGACTGCTCTGCGCCCGATGCACGGAGAGGCATGATTTGAGGTACAATGAGCTCGTCTTCCGATCCAATGTTGAACATGGCTCGGGTAAAGCGTCCGCACTTGGTCGGGTCTAGAGTAGCACGCTCATCTTCCGCCATCGAGCCGACAAGGATCTTGGCCGGGCGTTCACGATTGTCCTCGTCCTTCAATTCGGGTCTCCGAATTGAGCCACGTTGGATAACACCGCGCGAGTGGACTCCCAGGTACTCAGCCGTAGAGGCAGCCAGCATGTCGGCCTCGCGCCTTCGGTGTCGCTTGACAACATGTCTGACGGAACCCAGCGACAACGCTGGGAGAGAGATGGACGATTCCGAAGAGTCGGGCCTAGCGCCCTTGCCATCAATTTGGGCGAGCCCCTTCGATTGCCGCTGGCGAGCACGCATCCTGGGTGCGCGACTGGGAGACACTTCATCACGGATTATGCGGCGGCGGGTGCTCGCTACACTGCCGAAACCGACTCCATGGGAGTTGGCATAGTAACCCCAGTTCTCGGTGGTGGTCCTGTCCTTGTACCTCTCTTCCTCTCCCTCCGATAGAGATTCGGACTCGTGCTCTGGTTCCGTGAGATACTGAGACTCTTCTTGGGATCCCTCGACGTGCTGGGGTCGGTCTCGTGGCGCATGCTCCTTGCTTGGGGGAGGTGTGGCCAGCGAGGCGGCAGCAGAGCCAACAGCTAGTTGCTTGTCAGGCTTGTTGGTAGTCGGGCCGTTGTTGGCCTGGTCGGCCGGGAGGTATGAGCAGCTATGGGCATTGGCCGTATGGCCATCACCCCCTTGGCCGTTGGCAGTCAAGCCACGAGTGTTGGAACCCGGGCCATCCATAGGCAGTGCAGGCACTCCAGATGACGATCCGTTGACGGTGGCGTGGTTTTCAAGAGACTCGGTGTCTGCAGACGTGTGGCCGGTCGCTTGGAAACTGGAGTTATTCACGCAAGAGCCTTTAGCACCCATAATATCACTACCGGTGTTGTTGGTGGCAGCGACAGCAGCAGCAGCGTAGGCATCTGCCAAGGACGGGGCGGCTTGGAGACGAAAGGGCCTATTGCGGTTCAAGAAGGGCTTCATGCCGCCTGCCAAAAAATTGCTCAGGGTTCCCCTCGGAGGAGGCGGCGCACTGGGGGCGGAGGTTAGTTGCTGCTGGTGGCCCCGAGGAGTGTTAGAGTTTGAGGACGGCATGATCCACCAACAGGGCTTGTTCGTGAGGGCAGTTGCGTACTGCGTGACGATGCCTTCCTCGCTCTTGATTGTATCTTGTTCGATTGAGTCAATTGGGACGTCGGCGGAGGGGAGAGGCATCGCGGCATCAGGCTCCCAGGGAGCAATGGGCTTGGCAAAGCCGGGCAGTACCTCTTCAAAGACTTTGAACAGCGAAGTAACGGCGCTCTCGCTGAGCTTGTAAAAATCAAAGAAGCGATCCGCTTGGTCGAGAGTAGCCTGTATCTGTATCAGTTGCCAGAACTCATCCACGTGCAGGAGCTTCGTGGGCCGGCACGCACCTTGTGTTGCTCGTCGGTCATGATGATGTGCATGGCACGACGGAAGTTCTCCGGGGACAGCCGGTTGAGGGCCATGACGACACGCTGGTGGTCCATCTTGTTGTAGTGGTAGTAGTTGTACGGCGGGATAGCATCCTCTAGAATGGAGGACTCCCGCTCCTCCTCGACTTTGGCCAGGTCCATGCTGAGGAGTTGGCTCTCTGTAGCGGGATCAGACGGAACGCAGCTACGCAGAGGAGATGATAGAGAGAAAGGCGTAGAGCCTCGCATGGAGGCTTTTAGGACTTTGGAAAAAGCTTCAGCTTGCGTTGGTTGCGAATAGTCTTGGTTGTGAGGGAGACGGGGAGAAAATGATTTATGCGTGCGAGGAAGAGGGCGAGGAAGAGGGCAGGGAGAGGAGAAAGAGAGGAGGATATAGAGGAGACTAAGGATGTGTATATGCGTTCCCATCCGTTTTCAAGTGACAGCTGCAGGGAAACCGGTATTCAAAAGAGCCTTTCAATGCCTTGGTAGGCAGTGTGTGGTGCCGAACCGCCAGCTGCCGAGCCGAGCAGAAACAGCAGATCGGATGGACGAGCTCACTTTCAATTTGCATGTCACGAAGCGGGTTCTTTATCAATTCTCACCCCTTTTAGTATCACCATCACACTTCCTTTAGACTATCTCGCCGGATTTTGATGCCATCGCGAACTGGTGTAGCGGTGGAGGCGTAATTACAGTGTGATGGATTGGCTGCTACTTTCGGCCATCCCACGACGGAATCGACATGTGCTTGCAATTTGTTACCTAGCCCCTTCCAGCTGCTTAATACCATGTCCACTTTCCTTTTCTATATGATCAGTTACGAGGATCAGCTGAAACCGGTTTACCTGACCTGACCGGCATCTTCCCCGTCAGCATTTGGGGTAAATACAAACCTAAATATATTGGGGTTCGACCGTTACCTCGGTCTGGCAGAATGAGGGGGGCCTAATTACCCCAACGATCCCACTCTAAGTAGGTGCGACGTGCCATTCATCAAGACGAACGAACCACTCACTCCCTCTCACCCACCACTTCTACTTCACCCGGGATTCAAGGCTCCGATCCAACCGCCGTAACCATCATGGCCTCGTCCGAGTCCAAACCCCAGGCGCCCGTGCTCATCGTCGGCGCAGGCCTCGCCGGCCTCGTGGCCGCCTTCGAGCTGACGGAGCGCAACGTGCCCGTCGTGCTGCTGGATCAGGAGAACGAGCACAACCTGGGCGGCCAGGCCTTTTGGTCGCTCGGCGGCATCTTCGTCGTCGACTCGACCGAGCAGCGCCGCATGGGCATCCGCGACTCGCGCGCCCTCGCCATGCAGGACTGGCTCGGCAGCGCCGCCTTCGACCGTGAGAAGGACGACCACTGGCCGCGCCGATGGGCAAAGGCCTTTGTCGACTTCGCCGCCGACGAGATGGAGGCCTACGTCAAGGCGAGGGGCATGAGCTTCCTCTTCAACGTCGGCTGGGCCGAGAGGGGCGACGGCAGGGCTGACGGCCACGGCAACTCGGTGCCCAGGTTCCACCTCACATGGGGCACCGGGCCCGAGGTCGTCCGCGTATTCGCCGAGCCCGTCCAGAAGGCCGCCGCCAGGGGCCTCGTGCAATTCAAGTTCCGCCACGTCGTCGACGAGCTGATCGTCGACGAGGCCACGGGGCGGGCCGTGGGCGTGCGCGGCCGCGTCCTCGACGCCGACGACTCGGCCCGCGGGTTGCCCTCCAACCGTACCACCGTCGACAGCTTTGAGCTGCGCGGCGCCGCCGTCGTCGTCTCCTCGGGCGGCATCGGCGGCAGCGTCGACGCCGTCAAGAAGGCCTGGCCCGTCGACCGCCTGGGCCCCCGCGTGCCTGAGCACTTCGTCCTCGGCGTGCCGGCCCACGTCGACGGCCGCATGATTGGCATCGCCGAAGGCGCCGGCGCCCGCGTCATCAACCGCGACCGCATGTGGCACTACACCGAGGGCCTGCATAACTGGAACCCCATCTGGAACAACCACGGCATCCGCGTCCTGCCCGCGCCCTCGTCGCTCTGGCTTGACGCCACGGGTAAGCGTCTGCCGCCTTTCCTCTTCCCCGGCGCCGACACCCTATCCTGCCTTCGCTACATCTGTAACACGGGCTACGACTACACCTGGTTCATCCTCGACCAGACCATCATCGCCCGCGAGTTCGCCCTGTCCGGCTCCGAGCAGAACCCGGACATCACCGGCAAGAGCATGTGGCTGCTGCTGCAGCGCATCTTCGGCAAGAAGGGCACTGTCCCTGTGCAGAACTTCCAGAAGCACGGCAGCGACTTCGTCGTGCGCGACAACCTCGAGGACCTTGTCGCCGGCATGAACGAGCTGGCCAAGGAGCGCGACGGACCCCAGCTCGACTACGCCCAGGTCAAGGACGTGGTCGACAAGCGCGATTCGCAGATGGACAACCCCTACTCCAAAGACGCCCAGGCCATGCTCATCAACAACGGTCGCACCTACTGGCCAGATCGCCGCGGCCGCATCGCCCCGCCGCACCGCCTCCTCGACCCCAAACACGGCCCCCTCATCGCCGTCCGCATGAACTTGCTCACCCGCAAGACCCTCGGCGGTATCGAGACTAACCTCTCCAGCAACGTCATGCGCGCAGACGGCACGCCCTTCCCGGGGCTGTACGCCGCTGGCGAGGCTGCCGGCTTCGGCGGCGGCGGTGTGCACGGGTACAACTCGCTCGAGGGCACTTTCTTGGGCGGCTGTATCTTTTCTGGTCGGGCGGCCGGGAGAGGAATCGCCGATGAACTGACGGGGTCACAGACGGCCCCATAGAAGAACTCAACGAGATGGACGAAGAAGGGGCAGAGATAGTGTAAACTAGCCCAGAGCAGTTTTCGGGTTTTAACGCAAGCGAGTAATGATATATTTCTTTTTGGAGCTTCATGTATCTGGCCGAGAGCTTGGTTATTTCTTTGCCGTTGACTTAGCAACCCTACGACACACATAAAAAGCGACCTGTGCTAATGTTGTCAGCCTAGATGCCGCAACGTCAAGGGATCCATTCACCAAAACTATGGCAGGCAAGTCGAAAGAACATGGACTAAGAGTGAGTACCACGATATATGTGCCGTAACAAACTTGCGCCATGCGCAGCTTGATGGGATATACAAACTAAAAGTATACAAAAGAACATTGATCCAAACACCATGGGTATGCCGCCTTAATCCCGCTATGAAATGAACTCATGAAGTAATTTTCTCGTCCTCCCCCTCGAGGTAAACCTCATGCCCGCTGCCCTCGTGCATCCCAACCGCGGTCAGACAACATCCCGCCGACATGGCAGCGACTCCCCACCATCCCCATGCTACCATTCCAATGTCAAGGCCATAGCCGTACCACCAGCCACCCACTACCGGTCCAACCGTGCGGAACCCAGCAGACACACTTTGCCCTAAGCCGTGGATGGTTCCGAGGACGCTAGGATGGGGACTGCAGTTGTTGAGAAGAATGATGCTCGCAGGAAGCGTAAAAGTGCGGGCAGTGACTTGAAGAAGGAGCACAAATATGATTCCTAGCCATACTGCACTGCCAGACGCTGCCTCGGGAGGAGACGTAGCCGAGGGAAGAATAGCGATGTATGGTGCGACAAAATAGGCGACAGGGAATAGCAGGAGGAACCAGCGATAGGATCGCATAGTCCCAAGCCGTGCTTGGATTGGCGGGTACAGCGTAACCTGTAGAAGCATTCCTAATATGCCAAGAAACGACGTAGCCACGCCGACCGTTGACGCCGGCATGCCCAATCCACCGGTAAACAATAGTGGCAGATTGCGACGCTGGGTTTTGGCGATATCCGTAACATATCGAGGTGTGGAAAGGAAAAGTGACCACATATTGGTGAAAGCCCCAAGGTGGAAGTCGTAAAAGGCACCGGTAATAAGCGTGAAGATAACGTTCTGGGTCCATAGGCGCCAAAAGGGAAGACGTCGCACCGGACGCGAAGGGCCCTTGCCCATACTGTTAAGGGCCGGGCTGGGCCGCAAGTCCATAGGGATATCCTCGGAGATGGCTACCTTGGCGTAGCCTGTGTGCGATTGTCCCCCGAATACGGCTTGCTTGATACGAGAGCCAATCTGCAAGCCTATATCGGGCCTGTGCTTGCGTTCTTCCAGTGTCTGCAATGGTGTCTCAGCAAGAGTTCATTAGACAACAAGTATACACGAATGGCTTACCTCTTCCAGAAACAAGAAGACGGTGGCTGTCGCAACAGTCAAAAGCAACGCATTGATTAGGCTCGGCAAGGCGAATGGATAGTCTCGAGTCCACTGAAAGCCAAAGACGGCGTCCTCGCCAAAGAGGCCCGGCAGGGTCTTGGCCGGCTCAGCGAGCATGCCCCCCATAACTTGCAATCAATTAGCATGTTCCGTCCTCGACTATTCGCGCACGAGGTGAAGCGGCACTACTCACTGGGTCCTAGGATACCGGCAACGTTGAAACTCATGGGCAGGATCAGGAAGGCTCTTGACTGGTACTTTTTCTCCTTGGTGAACTCGGCCACCATAGTGCGACTACGAGAATCATGATCAGTTTACAAAATACTGCTTTGGGCTCATGTCTTGGCAAAGGAGGATTGGTGGGGAAGGCTTGACAAGCCTGGGAACACTCACATGATGCCAACGGTGCCGTTAATCGCTCCACCAAATGCTCGCCAGAATGCAGCCCAAAAGAAAGTGGTAGCAAATCCATAGCCGAGGCATGAAATGGCCGTGCCTCCGAGACCTACGACGAGAACCGTCTTGCGCCCACACCAGCTGGCATCGGCGGCCTTGCCCCAAAGAATAGCCGTCATGACCTGAGCACCGGTGAAACAGCCCTGCAACAAGCCCGCCTGCTGGGAAATCTGAGCATCTGTCAGGTTGCGATTGATGTCCTTGAGTTGGTAAAAGACGTAGGCCTGTAACGAGGCGACCTGAAGAAAATCCACCAGGCGAGAAATGAAGAGGATGAGCAGCTGGTCTTTGCGAGGTAGGGACATCCAGGTGACCGGTCCGGGCTTGGAGCCAGCCGGTTTCTCTTCGAAGCCCGCCGGCGTCAAAGGTCGCTGAGACTCGGCATCAAGAGACGTCATTTGATGGCTGCTCATGGTGCCATCAAGGCGAGGACTAGCCTCCTCGTCAAGCCGCTGCTCGGTGGTGGCTGGCCAGTTGCGGTTAGAACTGTGGCTATTCAAATTGCTGTCGCGTCGATGTCGTCGAGGTTCCAAGGTACGTGTTGATATATCATTGCTGAAGGACCTCGAGTGCGAGGGCATTCCGAAGGAAACAAGGACAGCGGAGGTTTGATAAAGCACACAAGAAACTAAGGCCCGAAGTGAAGCGAGGGGGATGCGGATGCGGAAGGATGCTCGGCCAACTTAGGAACCCGCCGCATAGAGGAAGGATTATGCCGAATCAGGGTGTGGCGGGAATGGGCACACGTGAGGAACGGTATAACGAGGGCAAACCGTACAGTAAAATGCAAACGCGGGGCTGGCAATGAAGCTGGCACCAGGCAAGTTACAGATGGAAAACACGCCAAGAGAGCAGAGGCCCAAGACGACGGAAATATAGGTGGTGGTGGTTCAAGGGATGGGTTTCGAGCTGATGAAGAGAGTGAGTGAGGGATGTGCTCTAGGTAAGCCAAGGTACATGTAATGATGTACGTCCGTCAGCTGTACATGCAGTTCTAGCATTCATGTGCTGGGGTGCTTTTCTGACACATTTAGGTACATATCAGTACAGTAGCTGCCGGCCGGGGTCCCATAGACGGCGTGTGCATAGCGCATCTGCTCCTCTGGATCCATTCTCCAGCGGGACGGAGCCAGGGGGAGCCACGCAAATGCCCAAGTAGGTAGCTCCAAGTGCCTCCGGAGCCGCTCGTGCCTGCCTCGCAAAAAGAACTACGGTTTGCAGGGGCAGTAGCGAATAGACGAATCAAACTTTGGCAAAGTCAAAATGCTCGACCCTCAGCCCTCAGCTAAATAGTAATCAGCATCAAATCAGTACTATCTAACAGCGCGCTGAGGATAAGCCCTGGCCCCCGGTTCTCCTGAATGAGTTCCCGGGTCCTCATCAAGCAATGGTGCTGGTCGCAGATGCCCCGGGCATGAGGGTTCCGCATCTGCCAAGTCGCCCAACGTACGCCTGTCGACGCACGCTCGAGGGCTCTGCTCGGCACAGCGCAGCCGTGAGGTCGGACCTCGAGCGTGATAGCTGAGACAAGGCGCAACATTCACGTAACCTGCAAAGTTGGGACGCGTAACACGCAATATTGCTCAGCGGCTCTCACATCGTGCTGGCTGGCCCGGGATTGATATGGAAATTTTTGCTTCAATTTGCAGGGGGGGGAAGGGGCCACCTCAAATCAGCCCGCTTGTGACATGACCTCATTCCGCAGGGGAGGCACTTTCAGCCCCGTTGACCGAAGTCGGCCTGGAGGCAGCTCCTTCCTCAACTGAACCGACCGATAATCCGAGAGCCGCTCACTCGGGGGGGCAGCATGGCTCGAATAATGAGGTAGGTAGACGGTGAGCCTGCAGCGATTTGGGTAGGATGGAGATTGGGCAAGGGGCACGGAAAGGAGTGGCTTATGCAGTACTGGAGCTGGCCAGTAGACACGCTGGATGAAGCAAGGTGAAGCGTCGGGGCACGCCGTGGGGGAATTGGGCTTGCGTGGCCATCGGAATCCACCTATATTCAATGGGGGGTTTGGTGCGTTGAAACAGGCTCCGCGAGCGTGAAGTGCATCTGCACTCGGCCGTTTGCATCTGCCATTTCCAAAATAGCTCCAGGGACCTCAGAGACCACGAATGCCTAACAAGCTTCTTACGCAACGCTGATCGGAATCTCAGCGAACTGTCATCCCCATCCCCATTCCCCATGCCCGTCCCCGTCCCCGTCCCCATCGTCATCAGCGCGAGCCTTGACCACCGCTTGGTAGTGCGATGTCGCCGTTGTACGTCTCCACTTGCTGTTGAGGGTGCCATGAAAAGTGACAACAGGGTATCGTGTGAGGAAGCGGCCAGCCAATCTGCAATCACGATAATCATAAATTGGCTTGCATTTCAGGCTAAAAAGTTGGATCGATTCTTCGTCCCTGCGCGTTGGCGCGATGGCCTCTGCCTCAACTAGCCTTACTCAGGCCTCCACACCATCAACGGCAGTGGGAAACTGTTAGGTTTCGCTTAGTCCCTCATGTAGATGGTCGAGGTTCTTCTGCCCCTTGTCCATCCTGGCTATCCTAAGTGTTTCTGTCTATGAAACAAGAAACAGCTCATGTGAGCTGCACCATCCAGAATGCTTCGACTATTGTACACTCGATAAGAATACCGTTTCCATTCGTCTTGTCCCGAGAAGACACGCAATGGTAATGGAGCCGAACAGCTCCTTCAGTCCCGCCAATCCATTATTTAATATGTACCAAACACTTTGTATTCGATCTGCTCTCTGATCCACGGGGAAATGGAGTAGAGATCATCGCCTTCCTCGACATGCGCCCAAAGTGCGCATCAGGATACTATTGCCCGGGAGTAATTGACTACTGCGGAGCGAGGACTCCGGCGAGCCGAATAGTATCAGAAACCCAACATTCCAATTGCGCGGCGGAAGAAAGGGGGGGATGGTTGCGAGCAGAAGCAAAGTCTCTGTCGCCTTCGCCATGTATGATCGCCACTGAAGGTGTTCAGAGCTTCATTGGTCTTCAAGCATATTTCTTGCTGGGAGAGACCACCATTACGCGGCAACGGGCCAGTCCAAGCAGGCTTGAATATTAATTAAGGTGCTCTAGTCAAGTCCCACAACCTACGCTAATTACGCCCAGCGTCCGCGTATCCTGCATAGTACGTGGGTTGCGGTAGTCGAAGATCTACCATGTATGACTAGCCAACCAAGTAGTCCTTTCCTGAAGGAGCAAAGTGGTGCGGCTACAGGACTCGCCAGGTGGGACGAAAAGGGACTGAACCCAATGCAGGACGTGGTTTGGACATCGAATTAGGTACTGGTTTCATCGAGCCTTGGGCCGGGCAGGCTTTGCAGGAGATCTCCCAAGCATTGCCGTCTCCATTGACATCGCATGTAAACAGCCTTAATATCGAGAACCAGGCAGCCCGATGCTCAAAATAGCAAATGTCGCTGCACCAAGACCGTGTTTCGGACGGGCTGTCAAATAGATCACCATCGCGATCTGGTATTTGGAGAAGAAGCCGCGAGTTGATTGGGTGGGGATGGCAGCGCACGAGGACGGTGGCCCCCTTGCATGCGCATGGCAGGGTGGATGCGGCTGTTGGCTCGATTGTTGGGGTACGCAAATTACACCCGGCGACCCGTTATTTCCACGAGCATATCTCGGAAAGAAGCAGCCCGCCACGTACAACGGTCTTTGGCCGACTCCGATTGTGATGGACATGTCGATAAGCGTAGAAGCAGACATTCTGATACCACTAGTTTCCGTAAAAGCGACCAGAAAATTGTCAAGGCTTCGGCGACGGGCATGATGGTGAAGAGTGAAGCGCGAAGCGTGAAGATTGAGAATAGGGGGGGGACCCTTGCCTACTCCGGCAGCCCTCCCTTGCACACACAGACGTCGTCAAGTTCAAATGATTGGGCTGTGGATTCCTCCACGCGTCCGTGTCATCCACCTCAAGCATGTGCCTGCAGCCCGTCTTATTGGCAAGACAATCCGGTCTAGCGAGGAGCCGAAGAACCCTTGAACTTCTGAATTTGAGAACAAGGAAGATCATACCGTCAATCCCCCTTTCTCCACGCAGCCTCCAAGGCTTCCTTGTTCGACATAAAGTGATTTTCAGGAGAGGAAAGCCTGGGATTCCATGATGTTTCAGAGACGGATTGTCGCTGGCAGATCTTGTCGAAAGTTGCGATGTCCCGTGGGCTGCATTTGGTAACAGGAGATTATCAGACGAGGTGC
>KL660533.1:114180-134843 GCA_000732775.1 Stachybotrys chlorohalonatus IBT 40285 | reverse complement strand
CCCCCCCCCCCCCCCCCCTTTTTTTTTTTTTTTTTTTTTTTTTCCCCGTTTCCCTCGGAGCCTTTTTCGTGTACATACAAAACAACTCTGATACCATGAACCTGAGGAAAGGGAGGGAGAGATTAGACGCTTACACTTGTTGAGTCGTCGCCGAGCTACAATAGGAGATTGGGTAGATTGGTTGCTAGGGCTTGGGCAAAGGCTATCCTTTGATTTGCGGCGTTTCGGGGGCTACGCGCGGTTGCGTAAGGGGTTTGACTCAAGATAATCGCCAGATTCATAGACGAGTGCAACATGATGTTCTTGCGGTGACAGCCAGGAAGGCCACGGGAAAGTCTCGTTTCGATGTGGTCCTACTAACACCGTGCGCCCAGTTGAACCAGCCGTTGTACTACAAAAATCCAACCGGCAACTGTTCCTTTGTTCGGAAATGAGTGACCACAGGCAATGTGTGAGTAACGTGTATGGCAACCCGCTAATACTCGTCACGGAAAGCAGCGCAGACTTTTGCACTCCATATGGAACCGGCCGGCCGATGGAAAGCACTGGCCCGTGGAATGAGAAAGTGGCTTGTCACAAGAGACGTTGAAAGATTCATGTACCATTTGAAAACGGCACACTTCTCGCCAACGGATCGACGTGTGTAACTGTAGCAGCCAACAACCGCCGTGTAACGCACCTCCCGATCGTCTCTCTTCCAGCCGCCCCTGCTCGCAACCACCAAGGAGGGCGTGCGCCAGTCCTCCGGGTCGCCGGGCGCCAATCGTTTCTGTCCTAGGAAAATCGTTCCGGGGCGGACGAAAAGAAGCCAGGGCCAAGATTCGCGGGTAGCTTGGCTTCAGGGGGCGTGGTATGGCGCCCAGCAGCTGCCGAATCCTGGGGTTCGCAGCGAGGGGCCGATGCGGGAGCAGGTATGGGCGGAACGCACTTGGCTTGAGGCAGTGGTTGTGCGGCCGGCTTTTAGCTCTTGACGAGTGATTTGGAGCGTATACTGTGGGTTTTGGAGGGAGGGCTGACGATGCCTTCGTTTGGAGAGTGGGCAGGGTTGGGGATGTTGCTATCCTGCAACCAGGACACAATTTGTGCCGCTCAAGCTCAACCGGACATGCTCCAACGTCTCCTCATCCTCCATGCCGATATCTCGCGACGTCAAGCTGTCTTCTATTTCGGCTGGCGGGACATACTAGGTTACTGCGTCATTCGTCTTGGGCCAAAGTTCAGTTGCCACAAAATGGGCATGTCTCACCAGAAGTTATTCGCGCAACGGCCCCGAGTTATTTGGGTAGGGTTCACCCTGGCGATCAACGGCTGTTGGACGTTAATCCATGTGGGCACACGGGGTTGCAAAGATAATGCTTCGCCAACAGTCTGAAGACAGGTTGGCCTTTTTGTCGTCTCGCAGGTTCGCGAGGCCCTTAGGGCATCGCCCAACGCGCACGACTTTTGTGACTGCTTTAGGGCCCTTGTTGTCGTCGACGCAAAAGCGTTTGCTGCTGTGCTGCCTGGCACAGTTTATTCGCAATCTACCAAGTTCTTTGCTCGCTTGCTCAGTTCACTGCCGCTGGCATCAGATGAGACGATCGTGTCAAGAGAGCTTCCATGAGCTGTATCGCATATTTTCGTAGCAGCGAACAAGAAACCATCCAGAGACGATTCTTTGCCAGATATAATAGTTCATTCGCTTTTGATTCATCATAGTTGATCTTCGGTCAATGTCAAATACGCTCGAACGAAGTCACTGCTGGCGAAGGCAGCCTCTCGAGATAGCCTAGAACGCCAATTTAAAGGCCAACTGTCGCATTGTCTAGATATCGGCAACAGCAGTCATGTGAACGCTCCTATTTTGTCATTGTGCCGGACTTGTAGATCAAACGAGTCGATACGATCCTGCGGAGGATGGATGCGAACTTGTCCTGCCTACCACCCGCGTACGGCTTAGGCTGCTGTTCAAAGCAACGGGTCATCATACAGTGAATGAATAATGACAGGATACTCGGAGCCAGGATGTCTCCGTTCTGGGGTAAAGTTACCGGTCTCACGGAGTCATCCGCCCTTGGCTCATCTTCCTATATTCATCACCTCTCCTGCTCTCATCTTGGAAATCACGTCCCCGGTTGTTACTTTGATGGTACATTGTGCTTCCAAAGAAAGGCTGATGTTCTCCATACCAACTAATTGCGGCATGGAACTCTACCTCGCGCCTCCGTCTGCATGCAGGACATATCTGTCGTTCAGTCAATGGTACGGGCAAGACCCGAAGCGATTCTGACTTCGAAGGTACCGAGCTCGATGAGGATGCAGCATTCCTGTTTGCTAATGTACGGCACATCTGATATAAAGCCTTGGGTGCGGATACCACTGTCCGACTTGTCAGAATCGGCCTCTCCAAATCGTCCAGTCTCAAGTTGTGAACGGTCAGCCCTCTCCTTCCAGGTTTCCGTATGCCTGTTTGCCTCTTCCAACGAGCTACAGGTAAACAGTTACCGCTTGAACCAGCGATGCTGGTTATGGACCGTAGCCTTCGGTGAGCCGAGCGCGCAAAATAGGCTGTGCTGCCCGGCTCCATGATTACGACTTTGTTAAATGGGTTGCAGAAAACGGTCACATACTCCTTAGCAATGCCGAGAAAGTCTGCGAGCGCCTTCGGAGTCCTTTTCGAAGTGGTGGTGCGAAGAATAACCTCGCTGGGCCAAATGCAGCGACAGCTTGCCAGGAATGGGATGGGCGTCATCCTTTGGTAACCGTATCCCAGGACGTATCAACAGACATTCCCACGGAAACCTCAATGTTAACAAATGGATTCTTGAGCGGTCAAATTCGTCATAGATCTCTTCTGCATGCGCTCGACTGACCACTGAGGCGGGAATAGACGCCACAGCCACGCTGATGAGGTAAAACGTCTTTGCACTTCTGCCAATGCTCTTATCCGTACGGCGGCTGCGGGGAGACTCCCCCGTTCGAAGTATGAGTGTCAACTATCATCAAACGAGTAAGCCTCCGCGCTTGGGTCGGGCGCTTAGCTGCCGCTGCCATCGTGTGGAACTTGGTGTTGAAGGGAGTCCTGGCCAGAGAGTCAGTGGCTCGCTGCACCTCATATGGTCCACAGCCTCGCGCCTCATGGCCGACGAGCTCTTTCGAGCAACTAGGTCACTCGTAGGGGGATGATATAGGCTAATTTGACGAAGTTGATCTGTGTTTGTTCAACTCGCGTCGCCCGCCAAGCATGAGGCGGAACCACGAGGGAAGGCTAGCAAACCCCTACTAACACATGCACCGTCAGCCCATGACCTCGTTTGTCAAAGCTTTGTTTGACGGTAGCTTTGTTCATATTTCGCGTATACAGAGGCAAAACGCTCGCTCGTTGTGCGATGATTCACGCAAAGCAGAGCTAAGGATGAGGGTTTGCTACTGCTAAGAGACTACGGATGCTCCCATTGGGATTTATTCCAGACGGTTATTCATCAACGTTGAGCATCCAGGTTCTAGCAATCAACTTGGCGCTCCTTATCTTCACCTCGAGAATACGGATAATTCATCTACGTCTGCTGATCTTTTGTAAGCACATCTCCAACGGAAAATCAGTTATCACTGAGCTTTTGATGAAGCGAGACCCTCGACTCGCCACGAGGTCACCCCGACACTCGTTCTCTGGTTTTCTTGTATCTTATCCTTGTCATCTCGGATCCTTCCTTGATTGTTACATGCTACGTTCTATTTTCTAGTCAGGAAACAAGGCACCAAGAGGTGTCTGTCGCGCCATCGCTGGTTGTGTCCAACACTTACCTCACACGAACCACGAGCCACCGCGACCGCATTGCCATGGACTTGATGTGGTTTCTCGCTCTATGCCAGTGCTTATCCTGCCTCTCTGTCCTCCAAGATAGCGGTATTGCATACGCCCACGGGATGAACAGGGGGGCTGACAATATTCCAGGTTATTCCACGGTTCAGCCCACGGATAAGATGAACGCCTTCGCCCGCCCGTCCGCCTGGTGCAGCGTTTATCGTATTCCAAAACTCGCAGCAATTCGTCGATGCTTTAACCAGAAGACACCCAAAGTCGTCGTTCCAAGGTCCCCAGGAGCTAGCGTATTGCGCACGACTATGTGGTACCGTGGATGCGAATATACGGTTCTGGCATATCTATCATTCATACCAATTCGGGGTTCTCGTTAATTTAGCTGCTGTAACCATAACGACGACAAGATTCAGGGTCTCAGTACTACCCTTCTGCTCGGCAAATCAAGGTATTGCTCTCGACAGTTCTGTGTTGGCGTCCTGGCCGGACGTTGCTCTTCGGTTTCTCGTCGAAAAGGAGCGAGCTTTCTAAAACATGAGTTCCGGCTGACGCTGTAAGGTCACAAGTCTGATCTGCTCCTCTTCATATGGCTCTCTTTGCTTATGGTGAATATTGCTTAGCGCAACAAGAGCATAAAACGTTGTCATGCCACCGTCACAAACCCTTCGGTCTAGATGCCACATATTCGCATCCCAATCCCACGCACGATAACCGTAAAGAAGACAACCGGTCCGCCAAGAAACCACGCCAGCTCCGTCGCCCCCAAACAGCCTCTGGTACCGTATCACAGCGACCAAACCCATGGAAACCCCCCATCGCATCATTCCCACGATGCAGGGTCCCCTCCCATCGGCGCAGGCGTCTCCGTAGCCTCGAACATTCCAGGCTCGACCGCGCAGCCAGACCGAGGCCTTGACAGCTGCCATTAGAACGCCAAATAAGACCCTTTCCAGTAGCGACACAGCTGTTGCTCCGAGAAAAACCATCGGATCCGGATTACGACTCTGTATGGTTCGCCCGCCGCGCCGGGTAAATCCACAAGCACCCTATGGATTGCCTTGGTTGTAATTGCTCTCCGCAGCTGGAGTCATCTATCACAAATTAAACACAGATAGGAGGCTTGAGTCTAGACAACATCTAGACAACGTCCAGACGACCTCATGTTACTTTCTTGCTGTAGGTGTAGTTGTATGGAGCCTCACCCGCTATCAGTGTCTGTTTGGTTCAAGGAAGCGTTGTAGACGCAAGGACACGAGAGATATCAGCACGGTACTGCAAAGTAATTTAATATATATAGGCACTCTATTCTCCAAGGTCCTCCGTGTCGAGGCGTCTTCAATTCCTGCCCATCTTCTATAAGAAACTCGCCAAAGCACTACAACGAAGCGCCTGCTTCAACCCAAGGGCCATGCGTCCCCTCACGGCAGCAGCCCTCGTCGGGCTCACAGCCTTATGCCACGCCCTCCCGGCGCCCCAGGACGGCCACCCGCACATCATCGAGGAGCGCCAGTTCACCCTCGGAGACCCCACCGTCACGCTCTGCATCGGCAGCTGCCGGCCCTCGTCGCCGCTCACCTGGACCGGGCCCCGGCCGACGGGCGGCTTCATCATCGGCCGCGACGCGGAGCAGCCGGCGGTCGAGAAGCGCGATGAGACGGCCGACGTGGTAGAGAGCTGTCACGGCCTGGCGCGCGACCTGGCGCCGTCGGATGCCACGACGGCCACCCGCCTCGTCATGGAGCAGTGCTTCCTGCTCCTGCGCAAGCACGCCCTCGACACCGCCCTCCTCGGCGCCTGGGCCGACCCGCAGCCGGCCAGGAGCAAGCGCCAGGGCCAGATCATGGTAGGGGCCTGCACCGAGGCCGACATCGCCGCGCTGAGCACGGCGTTCCGGGCCCTGGTGGCGGTGTACGGCCGCGAGAACGTGCCGTACGACGTGGCCGTGGTGCTCGAGTCCATCAAGGCGGCGCTCTTCTACTGCGCGCTCGCGTCGCCCGTCACAGGGCCCGCGGTACCCGACGACGTGATCATCGGCGGTCCCATCACGCCCAACCCGACCATCCCGGGCGGTCCCATCGTGCCGGACCCGGCCATCCCAGGAGGGCCCCTAATCCCCGGTCGACCGGTCGGCGGAGGCCCCATCGTGCCCGACCCGACCATCCCGGGGGGGCCCCTGATCCCCGATCAACCCATCGGCGGAGGCCCCATCGAGCCAGACGAGCCCATCGAAGGGGGCCCCATTGTGCCGGACGACCCGGTCGAGGGAGGCCCGATCGTGCCAAGCGATTAGCCGAGGGCGGTGCGAGCGCGGCGCGTGGGCAAGGGCAAGGGCAATAACAAGGAGATAATAAAAAAGAAGAGGATGGGTTGCTGAGCTGGGGGTTAGAGACGGGCAGGCCTAGCCCGAGGCTATGGAGGCAGCACGACTCGGACGAACAAGGTTTCTTCCATGTTTTGTTTCCCATTGTATCGCCTGTTCTTTTTTTTTTTTTTTTTTTAACCTCGTCATTCAGATACTAGTTAATTGGCTTGATTGACTTGCACCCCCCTCTTCGCGTCCCCAGATTCCTCATCACGATGCCCGCTCGGGAGCTACAAGTTCTCCGCGGGGTGGACGACATGACTCGTACAAGCTTTCGGCACCGGGGAATAGTCGGTGAATGCCGTCTGCTTTGGCCCTTTTACGATGCTCTTGCGGGCCCCCGCACGTGTCACTGCGATAGATGCTGTTGGTGTTTCATTCCAAGCGTGAGCGTAGGTTCGCCGGCATCGTCGGCATCGTCAAGGGGAAGCCTCCTTGCGTCTTCCGGATACTTCCTCCTGTCTTATCCGCCGAACGGCGTCAAAGTGTAATCATGTCATGCTTTAAGGGACGTGTCAAGGTAGCAGACTTGCCACATGGCCGTCAAAAGGACGTTTCCAGATGCCGCTTCGGCCTCCCGCGTTCCCCACGAAGCAGGGCGGCAGTTGATAAGAATACGCCCAAACCTTACTTCCCATGGCTTGGGGCGCGGGCCCGGTCAAAGACAAGCTACTGGCATACGTAAGGGCTGATGTTACGCCCGTTGGACGGGTAGTTTAGACTTTGAAGCCACCATGTTAAGGGAGGATCAGGACAGACATCAAGGTCCCCCCCCCCCCCCCCCGGCGGGCGCGGCAATGGTCGAGCAGGATAGCAAGTAGGTTCGTGTAGCTTTCCCGCTGCTTGAGCTTCGGGGATAGTGCCGGCTGTAGTAACGGTGGCGCGCGGCTGGATGCCAGAAGTCAGCCGATGGCTGGCATGGCTGTCTGTCCGTCCGTCTGCTAGCAGCAGCCGTTCGTTTCGAGTCATGACAGAGTTGGCCGTTTGACACCATGACACCACAAGGCCGCCCGCTCGCCCCTCGTAGCGAAACAAACACAGACCGCCCATCGTCCGTCGCCTGCCGGAGCTGCAACACCCACGTCAAGCCTCCTCCCCCCCCAACGGCGTCCTTTTGCGTCATCAACAGCTAGCCGACGAGCAAGCCGGCACGAAAGGTCTCAACGTAGATGGCAAGAACCAGTGCCCCCGCCGGCGCGGCTTATTTCCTGACACTGGCCTTGCAAAACGGGGCGTGGCCTTTTACTTTGTTTTTTTCCTTCTTGCTTATTCCACGTAGTGCCCGGGCCGGGCTACAACGAGGCATAGTAGAATGCAGGAAAGAAGCGAGGAGAAAAGGTCCGCACGCGCGCGCGCACGGCTGAGGCGTTAAGAGTACAGAATTAGTGGGCGTGTGTCTCTTGTTCCTTCTGGAGGGCATGTGGCTAAGCCATCGAACCCAACCATCTGCTATAGTCTCAAGGAGGGGCTGCCGATACATCGTAGGACCCGGCGTCAACGCACATCTCCAGACCACTGCATTCGTGCGTGTGTGTGCCATCAGGTCGTCAGCCGGCACGCAGACGGCCTGCCCACTTGCCGCATGCAAAGCCAGCCCTCCCGCCCAGTAAAAGGAACATTCCCGCTTTGCGTATCCGCCCAGCAAAACCAAACGCCCGATACAACATTGCTTGTTTTTGTTTCTGTTTCTGTTTCTTTTTCTTTTTCCCCTTGTGCCGGCGGTGAAGGCCTAGAAACCCCAGCCGCACCCGCTCCTCTGCTTTCCTTGTGCATGCGTCCCGGTCCGAAGTTCATGATCCCTGGCCTATAACGTGCCGGGGCCAAGTTGTCTGACGCCTCGTGCAAAACGGGCGCTGGAGGATGCAGTAGACAAAACGTGCATCGTTAGTGAACCGGGGGAGGTAAGGAAGAAGAAAGGACGTGGCGTCGTCGTCGTGGGTGACAAGGAGCGGTTTTCTTGGGTGAGACAATATTTCGGGAAAAGACAAGTGCAGTTAGCGGTGAAGCAGCAGGCAGGCAGGCCGGCCGGCCAACAGAGGGTGGAATATGAGCTGTCACGTTTACCCTGCGTCTCAACAAAGCATCAAGATGCATCCTGGGGTGGTATCACGGCCCAGGGCAGCCCTCGGACGGCAGCCGTTTGGTTGGTCGATGCCCAACCCTTGACCGCAACGTCGAGTTCCAGGTCAGAACCTAGTAGTCTGCCTGCTTGCCTGCCTGCCCGCCCGGCTGCACCATCCAGCCCACCCGGGCACCGCAAACGTGCATGCTGTAGCCCTGCCCAAGGTCGTCCGTCGCTCGCATGATGCAATCAATGGATGGATGGATGGGCTTGGCCCCTCCTCCAGTCCTCCGCTTCGCAACGGGCGGCGGCGCCCCAGCGGTCCAACAACAGCCACCCGAAGCACGGCCGCGGGGGAAACTGCCGTCGTCCGTCGTCCGTCGTCATGATCATGATCATGAATATGAATACCTTCACCTCAATACCAGTAGCATCACGTAACGGGTAGTTAGTCGCGCTACAACGCAAAACACCAAGATCCACCACCCATGCTCATCATCGCCAACGACGCCCGCATTGCATGGCATCTGCCCCTCCTCTTCACCTCCGTCACATCAACTTGCATTATACTTCTTGCTTCTTCTTCTTCTACTCTCTTCTACATACTACACAACCCCCCATTCCCCACAACTGCAGATCGCCCGATCAAAAGATGGAAAAAAGAAAGCAAAGCCTTGGTTATCTGCCTCGCCTTGACTCGTTCACGTAGCAATGGCCCAACCCTCTCCATTCCCCAGCACCAGCAATCCGCCTTAGCTTCATGCAATGCATCTCGCGCGGACTCCAATCACATCACTCGACCCTCTCCATAATCCAAGAAACATCCCGCTACTGCAACCCAACCCAGTCCACCTTACCACCTTACCACCTTACCACCTCCCCTCCGACCCCCTTCCCTATCCTCCCCGCCCTATTGGTCTGTCCACCACACCCTCAAGTTCGCCCTGCTTTTCTACGCCCTTTCTCTTGGGATCGAAAGAGACGGGAAAACGCCATTTCTGTGCCGTTGGCTTACATGGCTGCATGTCCTTTTCACGGCAACTACCTTTAACCCGATCCGTGCAGCCGCCGTGTCTCGTGATGTCCATCTCCTGTGGGTGTGACGGAGCATGTGCTTATGGGTCGCCCGTCGAAGGAGCAGCTCATGTTGGTTGTGCAACTTTCCGTCGCCGCTTGGTGGGTTTCATTGGCAATGCAGCACACACTACGCTCACGTCTGCAGCATGCATTTCCTTCCTTTCTAATCTAGACTGGCTTGCATTGCAACTTCAATGCTCCAAGTGGACGTGGCCCAGGCGCCAACCCGTGACTTCCCTTGGCCAACCAAGTCCTCATGGCCTCCCGACTTAATGTTGGCTGCGGGAACCTTCTCGAACCAACATGGTGTTGCCGCGGTCTCGACACACCACCACTTGCTGGGTTAGTAGTATTTGCAGCCAGTCACTTGGAGAACGAGGGCTATTGGCATCGGAACGTAGTAGCTGTGGTTGCGCTTCTTATGGCGCTGTCAGGGCTATTGAGCCCGTTTTGTCTCTTGATTCTCTATCTCAAATTGATATCAAACAACACTTTCTTTCAGCCCAGTCCATGTTTTCCCACCCGTTCCCTAATCATCTCAGTTCAAGACTAGGAAAAGTCCAGGCCGCCACTTCGCGTGGTCCATCGGAAGCGAATGACTGAAGCCGCACCGTCTCTTCGATCTATCGAAAAAAGGGAATGCGTCTTCGTAAGATGTAGCTGATTAAATATGTTTCGTCCGAAAGAAAAAAGAAAAGAGAAGAAAAAACCGTTTGCGTTGCGATGGGTTCGAATGTGAACCGAGGTCGCCCCTGCCCCAAAAGTGTCTTTATCCAGTTTCCTTTGTGTTCCTTTGCGCCGTTTCCTTGTACCTTTGCTGTCCCAAACAAAACAAACAAAAAAAAACCACGCAAACGGTATCTCACAGGCCTTCCTCCAAGCATAAATCAACTCCTCGCTCATTGAAGTAAAAGAAAAAAGAAAAGTTGTCGAGTGCTGGTAAAGGCGGTTGAACAGATACAGGTTGTAAAATGCAAACCACAAGCCATTTTGAGTTTCGTCCCGCGTAGGTGTAAGAACGACTGGTCGCTTGAAGAAGTATTATATATATATCCGAGTAAAAAAAAAGGCGAACATCGAGGCAGAATGAAGAAAAATGCTCGACATCCAGGTGTAACGTGTTTTGTTGGTCTTTGTATTTTCCTCTTGCATATCGTCATAAAGCGTAAAGCCGAAGACATGCAGTCTTCAGCGTGTGTGGTGGAAGCAGGCGGTACTGCCTAGGAAGATGTCCCAATGGAAACGAGTCTTTGACAAACCAACTCGCCTCGGGAGACGCGCAGTTTGTTGACAGACTCAGTAGCAGCCTTGGAAAGCGGGCATAAAAGGGACCTGCTGAAAGGCAACCGGGTGTTGCAGCATCGGTACCTGTTGAACGTATTTGACCATATCCCATAATTGGTGATAGGGCTTCATTGGTGCGCAGGGGGCTTGCACCGGAACGGTGGGCATTTGGACCGGCATGGGTACGGGACCTTGTTGGCACAGCATGGGCTGTTGCGGTACCGCATGGACCGGCACTGGACCCGTGTATTGTTGGGGTACGAATTCCTGTCCGGTGTAGACAGGGTGATGCTCCCGAGGTACCACAGGCTCGTAGGTCTGCGTGGGGTAGCCTGCTTGGTCATGGAGGAATTCTTCATCAAGATCGTCGATGGTGGACACGTCCGAGGTGAGCGAGCCTTCATCGGACGAGGTGGAGATGGGAGAAGGAGGATCGCAGTCGTAGTCATCGATAATGGCGTCCTCGTTGGAAACGTATTCAGTAATGTGGACAGGGCTGGCCGGCGGCGTTGGCAGAGCAGTTGGCATGGCCGGCACGGTGAACCTCGAGCAAGCCATGACCTTCTCCCGCAGGTCGGGGAGGGTGATGCGGTGCTCCGGGTTGGGGTTGAAGATGCATCCCAAGATGTCGTTGAGTTCATCCGAAATGGGGAGGATGGTCTTCAAGAAATCAGACGACCGAGCGTAGGCTCGGTAAGTGGAGTCCTGGAAAGAAGCCTGCTTCCATGGGTTGCGACCACATGTCAGGTTGACCAGGATGACGCCAAGGCTCCAGACATCATTGGGCGCGCACATGTAGTAGGGCTTCTTGGCAGAGGGGTCCAGGCATTCTGCATCGAGGAAAAAGCAAAAGTCAGTGTTGGGGCCCTTTGTGACGGCGACAAACAAAAAAAAAGCAAAAAGAGAGAAATAGTACATACCAGGACTCATGTAGAACGTGGAGCCACATCCGTAATCCTCGGAACGGTCCTCGGAAGTTGCCAAGCCGAAGTCTGCCAGCTTGACAGTCTCTCCTTGGTCCGTCACCAAGATGTTCTCCGGCTTGAGGTCCCGGTGGTAAATACCAAGGTTGTGGCAGTGCTCAACGGCGTCCAGGATTTGGAGGAAGACCTTCTTGGAAAGCTCATCCTTACCAACATAGTGGCCACGCTCGGTGATGTTCAAGAACAGGTCACCCTCGGGGCAGTATTCAAGGATAACATAGATGCAGTCAGGGTCGTTAACTATCTTGAACATGGACACGACGTTGGAGTGCGCGGATGCCATGTAGTGTAGTCGAATCTCCCGCTGCTGGTACAGCACTTGGCGACGCTCCAATGGAGTTCCATCGGGGCTGAATTTGCTGAGGCACTTGACGGCATACCGGGCTCCGGTCTTGATGTCGATGGCTGTGTAGACGACTCCGTAGGCTCCGGTTCCAAGGATCTCGGTAAGCTGGAGCTTTCCCTCAAGCACCAGTCCTAATCTCTCCTCGGGGGCGAGAGGGATGCATCGGGGCTGGAACCGGCGTGTTGAGTAGTGATGAGGCGCGGCGTACCTGGAGGAGTCGTAAGCCGGAGAGGCCGGTGGTGTCGGGTATCCGTAGGCGGCATGGTGCTGCATGTTATTGTACGTGGTTTAGGAACCTTGGGGAATGGTTGCAAGACCAGGGCCAGCAAGGGAAACCAAAATGCAGCAAGGAGTGGAAAACACCAAGGAATTCCAATGGGAGAGCAGCAAAAGAGGAGGACGGGAGTCCTTTTATCCAATCCAAGGGGTTCAGTTCAGTGGGTGAGAGGCTGTCGAAGTCCGGCTAGCGGGTTTATCGTGATGGGGTCTCGTGTAAGTCCTGGGGGCCGAGTCAACGGTTCAGGATCCAACGGGTGATTATTACTGGCGCCGGCGAGAGCCAAGATGGAAGAGTCGGAGGTACTGAGGGAGGGAAAGGTCGGAAAGAAATTTCCAGATGGAGGATGAGATGAGAAAAAGGACTTGAGAATCCTAAAGGGCCGGATCGTGGATGACAAAGGGTTATGAAGGAGAGTCGTGAAAGAGGTCGATGGGTATAAGTCGTCCTCCCCCAAGGCTGTTGCAAGGCGGGCATCACGAGGTAGATAACAGCCATCAGTGGTGCATACCGAGCCCTGGCCTTGTCCTAACTAACTGTTAAAGACGAGGCGGGTGGGCAACGGATACGTACACCATGCCTCATGCGCCTCGCGCCGGGCTTTGCTGGGATTGCGTGGAGGCATCCACCCAGGCACATCCACCAACGAAGGATCCACCGACCGGCTTTTTTCCTTCTTCCTTTTTTTCCTCATCAGACCCCGGTCCTGGCCGCTGGAAGAGCAGGTTAACGACCGACATGGGGTGGTGTCTTAGCCCGTGCGAGCTAATGCAGCTATTCTTAAACCGAGAAAAAGGTTCGCCGTCAAGGGGGGCGTCGACTAGTCGCCGGCAGGGATCTGGGCCATGGCATGGTGACGCTGCGCAATATACGAGAGGCAAGGATAGTCTGACACACCAAATGAAATGGTTCGCTGTGTCACTGTCACGGCCTCTGCCTCTGCCTGTGCCTCGTCCTCGCCCACACACCCCCTTTGCTTCCATGTCTCCACCGACGCCCAGCCGTCAGTCCACTCAGCGACTTGGCCACCACCCTCTTCTCTCTGGGACCGAGGGTACGAGGCAAGGTCGGCACAGGCAGAGTCACAGTCCAGTCACTGTTGATCCATAACGCGCGCCTTTGAATGGCCGAGCTTCCGTCTAGCTTCCCTCCTGAGAAAGCCGCTGACACCCACTGTCACCCACTGTCCGCCCGGCTATCCTTGCTGGCGCAAAGCCTCTGAAGGCCGTGTACAATATTCCTTTCCTTTCACGTGAAAATATGGTCCCTGTGCTGGCTGTTGTCCCGTTGCATCCCTTAAACGAATCGTCATAATCGGCGGTCCGCGTGATCCCACAGGCTTCAGTCAATCGTGCCGTGTCCATCATTCCATCATCTGCGGTTCGCGGTGGGTTTATCCGGTGCCTCGCCCTGTGTCACCATGGCGGGCGGCACACGCAGGCAGGCTGTCCGTCATAGCATGATTGCGGTTCACACGGCCGCCCCATCGCGGTGCTATCGTGCTATAGTGCTGAACTGGACACTTCTCAGCAAGCTTCACTCTGGTTTAACCTGGTGGGGATTAGGCTGGCTTCTCTAACGGGCCTTTCCAATTGACTGCGCCGTCGTGCACGACTCAACGCACGCGCTGGGCCTGGAACCACGGCAAACCTTACTGCTGTGGAATCCCTAGGTGACAAGGGCGGCATCTCACAGCTGGCCTGCTGAGTGGCCAAGGTTAGCCTGATACCCAAACAAATGGGACAGGGAAAAATTGGACAGGTTCGTGACTGTTTGCGTCCCGGAATGCATGAAGTCATGGGCACCGCACCCGGCCGGAAACACCACGTCGTGTCATTCTCCATGTTGACTTTTTTGCGCCTTTTTCCCTCTTTCATCATCCCAAGTAGCTTTTGGAATTCGGGATCAGAGGCTACCTTGTGTCCCGGTCGAGCTGTCCACGCCCCTCTCCACATCCCGCGTCTTCTGCTCCGTCCTGCTCTACGCCATGGCAAGCTGGCACACAAGCGGGCTGCTGTCGTCTTGGTGCAGATCATGCTCCCTAGCGAATGAGCCGTCGCGCAGTGGCGGCGGCTGGTCAGACGCATCGATGCGAAGGACAACACAGCACACAGTGCAGGTGGACCAGGTTACGACAACGGCCTGCGGCTACCAATGCGTTTCCGGCTCTGCACAGTGCCGATAATGTGCATGGGGCTCCTCTCTCATGCAAACAGCAGGCCCAATGAAGAGCACTCACTACTTGGGGTTTATGCAGCGGTCCACTATCCACTCGAAGGATCAACGTTGCCGTCGCCTGATTGGCTACATGCTTATGCAAATTTCAAGAATTATGACATGGCTTGCACTTGTACGGTGGCCCCCCGGTCCATGCCTTTGTAAAACTTGTATAAGCGGCAGGGCGTTGCACGTCCAAGGTCCCTGTATGCGCTCTAGTGCTCTGTGCGTGTGTGCGTGTGTGTGTGTGTGGTGCCAGTCGCAGTGGTGTCGTTTGTTGTGTCTGACGGGGCACAACCGATGTAGCGAAAGGGAACCGACAAGAACAAAGGCACCAACTCCAAGGGTTTACCGGATGAGGATACCCACAAGCGAAGCTCCCATTCAGGCCACATGCAGCTGCTGGTACGAAGTTCGTTTCCTAGTGTCCGCAGCCGCCGGTGAACAATCAAAGGAGGGTCGCATTTTAGGGGAGGCGAATCGCCCATCCTCATCATACCTCTCCCAATCGATCATCAATCCTTAAATTGAGGCGTTGGTCGGCAGGCGGCACATGCCATACCAACCCCCCTGTCCATCAGCCAATCTCGTTTCGCAGTACCCCAGCGGCACAGAATCAAACGTGGTCCATGCGTAGCGGTGTTGGGGGGCGCTTGCAGGGAGGGAGGATTTGCTTCATCGTCCCACTGGCTGTTGAAGGGGATGAGTCCGGTGCATCGCTCAGAGGCCTGCGCCCCCAAGCATTCTTGTGATTGGCTGCATTTTCAACTTGTCCCGGGCCAGGCTTGTTGGTTGGGCTGGTCACACCTGCTTCTATTCTGTAGGTCTTCCACCCTTGCATTGTGCTGTTCAGCCTCGCTGTGCCCGTGGTCGCAGGATGCAACATGTGCCAAACAGTGAGGCTGTCAACACCATCCACCCCGACCAACTCGCCTCCATTAAGGAAGCGGCGGCGTCCAATGGGCACGAGCGGAGCTCACAGCGGGCGCCAGTTTATTGGCACGCTCATGATTCGCATGTTCATGATGGGGTGTTGCCCTTTTCTGGCTGTCGTTCTTTCTTTCTTTCTTCTTCCCTGAGCAGGGGCACCCACGCACACCCGGGTGACGGATAGGCTGTTTCTTTCTTCTCTCTCGCATGGCTCGCACGGGGGGGGTCAAGCTGCAGTCCACCTTTTGTCTCAGGCCTCACGGGACCTCATGGCATTCCAGACATTCGGGGTCCCAGCGCCTAGCAAAATGCTTGTTGCTGGTTCATTTGCAGTGTTTTGAGATGATTGCTCAGCTACGTGCCGTGTTGCATCCTTCACTTCCACGGTGACCCGCACTGCAGGGCCTGGAAGGGACACCATCTCGTTCGCTAGCAGGCCGGGCTGCATGGTCTGGTCGGGGCTGTTTGTGCCAGGGCCGCCACGTCTCGTGATGCCTGTAGAGAAATGCATCTGGTGTCTGGGTTTGTCTGGAGCTGGAAGACATGTTTCAAACATGGCTGGCGCGAGGAAATGTGCGAGCATGGAAAGGCGGTCTGCTTCATGGCTCCAGCCGCAAGAGAAGTTACAGGACTAGCGCGGGTCGGTAGCAGACTTTCCTGCTGTCACCCTTTGGCCGCATTGGGCAGGTATGGCATGAATTGATGATCAGGCTGCTACTAGACATGGTCTAGCGCATCCCGCTAGCGAGACAGTATTGTGCTCATCTCGCATCTTCGCATCTCGCTCGTCTCAAACAGACAACCATGGAAGAAGGGTCGATCCTTCCTTCCCTTCCTTTTCCCACTAAGCAGTGACAGCGTCGGCAGGAGTGAATGGGGTAGAATATGCTAAGATTGCCGCGCACGGTACAGCAATCACTGTCCTGCAGTCAGACATACGTCGTGGTCATGAAAGATCCGCGCGACGATCCGTCCAGGGCGGCCTATTCGACGACTTGCTTCGTTGCAAATATGTCACAGCCGAGTCGAAAGGGCAGCACACGGCGCACGGGCTCCCGGCAAGCGCAAGTCCCAACCAGCCCAAGGCCAAGGGCACGGCCGAAATTCCAATGGCAAGGCCAAGAAGGCGTTGGCTGCAGCGAGCTGCTCGTGGCCTCCCGTCGCATGCCACGCGCACTAGCAGCCATCGTCTTCGGATAGTCCTACTACCAAGAAGCAAAGCCATGCGCGCCCCCGGCACCAGCGAGCATCCCGTCCTTACCGAGCAAAGCCCATGTCGCGTCATCTCTTGCCCCCCCCCCCTTTTTACAGCATCATCGTTCGAGAGCGGCGTACGCATGTACTAAGCCGTTGCGTGACTAATGATCCCAACCTGACCAAACGAATAGCGGGCGGCTGGCCGCCCATCCCCCATCATCAAAGTGGTCCCAAACGCCCAATAGTGCACGGCACCACCAAAGCGCCCGGGGCCGGGAGGAGGCACGACAGCCATGACGTTCCTTCGTCCCACCAGATCTCCCGCGATCTTCTCGAAAGGGAATGTCTACAGAACAAGACGCAATCTCCCAACGCTCCTCCTACCGCTTCCACGCCGTTAATGGGCGGCTCTCGCTTCATTGGTTAAACCCCTGCCTGGGACCCGGTGGCCTTTTGGCCAAGAGCACGAGATGCTTCCAGCGAAGGCGTCAAAGTCCCACATTCTGCCATAGTCAATCCAGGCCAACGGCGTGGGATCACGGCGGCCGCGGGCCAATGGCCGTTGGATCCGCACAGCAAGCCCGTCACGGTGGCACCCAGCCCGCAGGGCATCTGCTTTCAAGCCAAGGCACGATAGCTTGAGCTGAGCTGCGGGACGAGCGAGCATGCACACTGTATGTACATGAATCCATCTCGAGGGAGCGAAACAAGTGTGGCTGTCTGCATGCAATTGCGGATTGTGCTCAGACCATGAGCACACCATCTCCTTTTCCCCCCGCCGGTCCTCATTCCTATCGCGCAAATTCTCCTAGATCTGTGCTATAGCCCAGGTACTTTGTTAAGACTGGCCTGGCATGAAGAAGCTACTGCACCACGGGGCTTAGCGAAACATGGTAAGGAGGGACGGTCGGCTACCAGGAGTGTCACGACATGGGTTGGTCCAGGTAGGGGAGTTGTCGTTGACCTCAGGAGGGACTACCCTGTATAGCCAGATCGCCGTGACAATCTTCAGACAACAAGTGATTCGCCAGTAAAGCTTAAACGCTGATCCTTCGCAGATTGTATCGAGATTGTCGAAGCAATCGCTCCGTCGACAGCATCATCATGATCATTCATTACCCGTCTGGCATTGAGATCGTTCGATGGCCGTTCGACGATATGCCCACCACGGACTCGGTCCCCCCTTCCCTCCCCCAGTTACGTCGCTGCAGGTAAAGCAAGATATTTCGCATGATGCTATCCTCCCACAACCGGTTCGCACTCCACACCACCTCCTCCCGTACAGAAGAAACAAAAGCGAGCACAGACATCGGCTACCTGGCAGCATAGCACACCGAACCTGGAGGAGTTGCGTCGGCTCCTCTTGTCAAGCGGACAGGTCATACATCCCTTGCCAGCCTGGCGCATATCTGGCTAACGGTGGCTGCACCGCGCAGGGTTTCATCATGCCAATCCTTACTCATAGTCCATGGCTTCTATAACCATGGCGGTGAAAAAGATATTGAACCAGTCGGCAAACGACAAGTCCTGCGCATCCATAGAGTCAGCCACGCACCAAAGAGTCGACGCCACCCTTCATCGCCCATCACGAGGGGGCGCCGTGTTTGCCGCTGTGACCGTTGCATTGGATCGCTCTAGACCGCCTGGGGCGACAGTAGCCAAGATTCCCCCAAAGCCACTCGCCAGAACGTAGGATTCTCGGCATGGTAAGACGAGAAACAACACACCACCTGCGACCCCCCCCCAATAAGGCATCGTGGAGGCCCTGAGTCGCCGGTGAAAGCCGCCCGGTGTGCGGTGTGATGGGCGGCGCATGCTTGTCATACTGATGAAAGGATGGGGGGCGATGACAAGCACACAGACCACGGTTGTTGTGATCACGATTTCAAAGCCTACATCTTACCAGTGCACGGACGCTGCGTTCATTGGAGATCTTAGGCTCCTGGTTGGCCGTGTCGGTTCCCTTGCTCAGCACTAGGGATCCTAGGCACGGAGTCATGATGGCCCATTCTCTTCCAGCCTTGCCTAGCCATGTCTTGTCGCTCGTTGCCTTGTTCTTGCCCATCTTGGCATGGCTTCCCAACCGAAAGAAGCCCCGTAAGACTAGGATTCAACCCCCAGCCCGCGAATACTGCAGTTTGCACTTTAGTCGAAAGGACACTTTCTGACCATGATCATTCCCTTTCCGAAGTCATTCCCTGAACACTTTCCCGATGTGTCCTGCCCAGCGAGACCCAACAATGGAAGTACAACCTTGCCAGCTTTGAAGTCCCTGGTGCGTGGAAAAGCCTAGACTTAGGTGGGCGTAAGTAGATTGAAGCCCCTGTTGTGAACGTACGTTTGATACATGGAACGTAAAGGTTTAAGCCACCAGAGCCAGTCAGAGGAGAGAATCAGCCGTGCTTTATGATCGTCTCATCGTGTACGTCTAGAAACCTGATCTTCTTTTACATGATAGGACCCATCGACCTATAGGAATCTGTGAATAAGTCGCCTATCATTGCGTCATGCGCCCCAAAAGGGGCACGCGGGACATGGGAAGAAGCGGCAGCTCCTTCGGCTCAACGGGTGATGCTATTCAGAGCCCGCAGCCGCAGCATCAGCATCCAGCTAGGGAAATTATCGGAGACTTTTGCAGGTGGCAGCATCTGGGGCCGGGGAGGCTGAAGCCCGGGCCTCGATCCACGGACCAGCGGGACCCACACGGAGCCGGCCAAAGGATCGTGACAGTTGTCTTTTTATACCAGGACCAAGCGCTTGAATCCGCACCGCCGCGGGCTGCGTCATCGGGAGTCTGGCTGCATGACCCAATTGCGATGCGATGATGTGCTATGGAAGGACCGTGGGCTGTTTTGCAGTGCTGGATTACGCCTTGGCTTATTACGTGATGTGGTTGAACTGGGGACTGCAGGGGATTCCGGAAGAGTACATTGTGGTTGTTGAAGCATGCTTGCGAGCTGCAAAGGAAGAAGGAGCGCAGAAGAAACATACCTCCGTCAGATGGATTCACCTGAAAAGCCGGAAACAGACCCATTGGTGGTGACACTGACCACACGCTCCAAGTGCCTTCATGTCCGGAAAGTGGTGGCGGTGTTTCGTTCAGTGGTCTGTTCACTTGCAAGTCGTCAGGGTCCTCCTGTCTTACACATGAAGAACCTGCGTGGCTAAGCAAAAGGTGTCGTAAAGCCACACAGGCATAAAGCGGACAAAGACATCTGGCCACTTGCCCGATGAGCAGGTCCAAGACTCTCCTAATACGTAACTGTACTATAGACAAGCGCCTGGAGCAGTCGATCAAACCTCCTTGACGCACCAAACATGTGTCAACCGGCATCTCCCACCGCAAGGGTCCACGCCTGGCATGAACCACACGGCAACAGAAAAGGGCCCAGAATACCAAGCAAGAGCAACAGTCAATGCATCACGCGAGCCTCGGGTCAGCTTCAACGCCCTGCCTATGCCCCCGTCTTAGACCACCGACCCTGAGAAGTCCGGAACAGCGAGTTGAACCATCGCACACACCCCCCGGGCCCCCACCAGTCTCACACTCTTTCCTTCCCGTAACCCCGTTTTCACGTTCCGCACCCTGAGGGCATGTTTTTTTTTCCCCCCTTGGGGCCTGACAATGCGAGAAGACCAAAAAGAAAACGCCCCGCGCATTGCGTGATTGATGACTATACTCCCGGCATAGGGCATTGAACCGAACAATGTAAACAGTCACACGGCGGCGGGCAGGGCCGGACCCTGCAGGACCATGGCCGGCGCTGCGTGGCCCCTTTAGGCGCGCCGCCCGTCCGAGAATAGCGCATGAAAGATGCTAAACCGTCCCGCGGCGGGCATTGCTTCGTGATCATCAGGGTCCAGTTCGCCCTTGCAGGAATATCGCTTTGCTCCCGTGCCTTCCGACTGGCAATATTTGTCTCCTGGGCCCGCCACCGCCCCATCCGTCAGGCGAGAGAGGCGAGAAAGCAAGAAATGGCGTGCAACGTGGTTCAGTCATACGTCCAAGGCACCGCGCTTACGCCAGATGTGCGAGGAGGATCGGGTGTTGTCGTATGCCGGGGCGGCTGAAGCCGAACCTACACATTACGTATTCTTAGTATTCTTAGTATTCTAAGGAATTTTTTTA
>KL660533.1:93573-114169 GCA_000732775.1 Stachybotrys chlorohalonatus IBT 40285 | reverse complement strand
TTTTTTTTTTTTTTTTTTTTTTTTTTTTTTTTTTTTTTTTGCGCTGCGTATGACCATGAAATCCGATTTGGAAGTGCGAGACGGTATGCACTATGCAGGATTCCGGCGCAGCGCATGATGGTCGCCTGGGCGAAAATTGTAGCTGGTCGCGTGAACATAACCGTGAACCCTGAAATGGCGTCTCCGATCAGGCTACCCTGCGGCCCCTGCTGAACCCTGCGAGGGAGACGCCGTCGACGGCCTCAGGCAGCACGCAGGGAAATATGGAGCTGCTCTGCACCTCACAGGGTTTTGCAGGCAAGAGGGAAAGTCTTGCACAACCCTGCCTGGCTGCCATTAGGCTGCAATACCAGAGGCGGTATGCGCAGGCATCTTCCCAGCGGGAAAAGTATAGGGTTGGAGACAGATGACAGATGCCTAACATCGGGGCTGCTAGCGCCCACGGCCATTGGGATTAGGTGCCTACCTTATCCCAGGCAGCCTCATTTGCACCCTGCATGACTACCCTGCATCATCGTCAATTGCCATGCACAAGGAAAAGAACACGAATCCTCTCGCGCGCATTCCTTCTGTTTATCCTATCATGTGGTAATTCCAGGGGGGAAATGGAAATCACAGGGTTGTGTATTTTGCCTGCAGCACCCGAGAAGCTACTCTTTCACAACCGCCCATCGTAGCCGCCCTGCCCTATCATCGCCATCAACATGAAACGGCCCGTCCGCGAGTTCAAACTCCCCAAGCCTACCTTTCCCCAGAGAACAAGATCGATCCCTAATTACAATCCTAGTTCATCTCCAAACAAAACAAACCCATCTTGGTAATCCTATCGCCCTTGCCCCCTCCCCTCTCTGCTGCAGATCGAATCTACATTATTTCCCCGTATTTTCCTTGTCTCTCTGTTATCCAGGCACTACTACAACATGGGCAAGGTGTTTCATCTTGCATGGCTCCTTTAATTAGACGGTTCGCAATCTCAGATCAGACTCGAAACAGCCACTGGCACAAGATCCTCGGAGGGCTCGGCCTGCGGGCTGCAGCAGACAAGACGGACAACGAAGGGCGAGCAGAGGCGGTGCTTGAAACTGCCGAAATCACCGGTGCGTCCGGTCTTCGGCACTGGGATCGCTGCTCGCACGTTTCGCGGTGAATGATAAATCCGCCGGCCCTGGTGACGTTCTCCGTCGGCCCATCGCGGTTTTCGCCTACGGGTTCTTATTTCGTACCTGTGGGAATTGCTCGCATTTCCGTTTACATTGGTCTCATTGTATTGCTACTGTATGTAAAGCGTGGATATCCATCCGGGATGTGCGCATGCTGCAGCCAAGGCGCCGGGCCCCCGTTGACGTCTTTCGTTGATCAACCCATCATCATCACCTGATGCTCAACTCCTGCGGAAATCCCATACCCCATCGCCGTCATCCATTGCATCATCGTCCTCTCCCTAGCGCTCGGAAGATTCCCCCCGTGCAACCTCTTGCGTGCGACGTCTCGTGAAACAGCCCTCTGCTCGCCGCAGCACGCTGTCCGACATCAACGTCGTTACCCTAGAACGACTAGCTGTCACGTAGCACTGCCTCAAGCTTGCCCGTGCCACTGTTGCCTCAATTCATCCAGAAGCGCCTCCGTGACCCCAGCATCGCCAGAGGGATGAGGGCCGTCGTGGCAGGTCGCACTGGGCCGCACAGGTACAGCTGCATCATGCAACTACGCGCGCGCCCAGGTGGTACATGGGAACTGTCTTTTGCGAGGTGGATAGCTATATCCGACTTGAAGAATTGAGGATTCCGCTAGTTCTGGCAAGAGGGCACCGCATGTAAGGTTGCACAGCTCGACAGCTCAGAAGGATGGCTGCATCCGTGATCCCACAGGCGGCTGTGTCAGCGTAGGGCGGCAAGAGAAACAGCATTCCCACGGCGGTTGCAATCTGTGCACTCCTCACTAACCGATCGGTGGCAGCCGGGAAAAACACATACTCGTCTGCCATGGATGAGGCCGAGTGCCACGACGGGGCGGTTCTTGCATTGGAATCCAAAATAATCTCTAGTCATACACCCCATCCAAACTCCCATGATTTAGACTCAAACATAGTAACGTGAAGGATATCATACATGCCGTGCAACGGCGTGTCCAGCTTGCGGCATAATGAAGCAACTATCTGTTCTCAACCTCATCGTAACAACTAGATGATTGTCATCAGCCACCTTCCGATGCCTTGTGTCGCCTTGTCAGCAACCAGTACCCAACCAACAAACTCCTTCGCTGTCCTTGTCCCTGCGCGCCACAATCGACCCTCCTTATTTGCGCCAGTGACTGGGTGCTCGGGCGGCAAAGAAGGGATGTTTCAATGCATCAGCTGGCTTGATCCTCTTGTCAGGATTGATGGCTAGGCATTGCTCCAAAAGGTCAATGAAGTGCTGTAGATCCTTGGATTCCGCGTCGCTCATGCCACTCGATGTAGCCAGGAGGCGTGTACGAATGTCGCGCGTCGGTTTTGTGAGGGGAAGAGTTCGAATGTTGGTCTGCGTGTGGCTGCGTTAACGCTGTGTTCCTTGTCCTAATTCTAGACACATAATGCTAGGCGGTTGAAAGGGAAAGGCTGACGAGCATCGGGCGTGTGCCAACTCTCAAGCCCTCCTCGAAGGACCACTAGGCGCCCGCGCGGAACTCGCAAGGGCAAAGATGCTGGCTTGCCAGCTAGCACCTCACAGGTTTCCTGTCTGACGGCTTCTGTATACTATGATGTATACTCTGCTAGCAGTTACCGGCAATAGTACTTTGGGTGAAGGCACTGTACGAGCCGTAACAGCATTTGCTGATGCAAACGCAACCGCCTTGAACACATGCCACAACTGTGGACTGGCTGGCAAGCATCACCTCAGGCAGAATCACCCAAGGTACCCACCTCTAGCAACACAAGACTACTGTCTACGCTCTCGTCTATAGGTTCACTGGAACCAGAAATACGGGAATAGCACCTGGCGCAAGGGCGTTGGTGGCACTAATCGCAGCATAGAGGGCATTGCACTTGACAAATGAACCCCATTTGCGACCCGAAGTCACCTTTATCCTGCCACTAATTCACTAGAAGCAGCGAGGCAGGCCGAAGATGAGATATAATTGACGGCATCCACTTGAAGCCTGAGTGTACGCCAAAGGGTTTGAAGGCAGGCGACGGACGATGCGTGCTCCGACACCAAAGAGACACATAAGGACATAACGCAAACATCAAGTAATAGAGCATACCTTTCCCAGGATCTTATCCCTCTCCACGCTGACGAACTGGCCGTTTTCATCAAAGTGAACCGCGGATAGCTGACCACGCTTGTAAATCTTGTTGGTGATTTTCCCGCGGGTCTCCATGATGGCCTTGAGCATCTGATTGTTGCTGTCGCCCGTGAAGAGGATTTTCCCCGTGTAAAGCTCGTACAACGTGCAGCCGATCGACCATGTGTCGACTCCGTAGTCGTAGGGCATCCCTAGGATGATCTCCGGTGCTCGATAGAAACGACTGACAAGGTATGGGGTAATTTCCGTGTGAGCCGTGGCGGCATCGGACCGATCAATGGCAGTTCCCAAATCACAGATTTTCAAAGAAGCTCGGTTCTCCGAAACCTATATCGACAGAGTGAGCCTAGACCTCGACATGAAAAGGGGGCCAGGCAAGTACTCACGAGGATGTTGTCGGGCTTCAGATCCGCGTGGATGATGCTACACTTACGCATATGCGCCAATGCCACGAAGATCTGGTACGCGTACGTCTTAGTCGCCTGCATGTTGATGCCTACGTTGTTGCCAAACTTGCGGAGCACCTCTCGCAAGTTCATGCTGAGATTCTCGAACACCATGCAGAGATGGCCTTTGTAGTCGAAGTGATGCTCGAACTTGACAATATGCTTTCGGTTCTCCGGATCGGCACTGTTCAGCTTCTGCAGGATAGCAATCTCAGTGAACCCTCCTTTCCGCAGGGCGTCGTTGTTTCGCATGATCTTGATCGCCACATGACGCTTCGTGTTGATGTCCATCGCACGCGCAACGCCCGAAAACATACCCCGTCCGAGGGTGGCCTGAATCTGGTATCGATTGAAGAGAAGTTCTCCGATGCGTATCTTGTAGTAGCCATCCTTGTCGTCGCCCTCGAGAATACCCCCTTTACCGTTCGCCTGCGTTTCGAGAGTCGCATCCCCGCCCTCAATAGGAACGGCGGTCTTGATAGGTTTGCTGGTGAACTTTTCCTCGTCGAATTCGTCGGCGAACATGTCCAGGTCGTCATCATCGTCATCAGCTTTAGCAGCCTCATGAAGGCCATCTCCGTTGCTCTGTTCTGTAGACTGCTGGATAGGAGCTTCAACTGCGTGGGGTTCACCGTGGAGGACAACTTGGCCGTGGCGAAGTTCGTCTCGACGTTCGTCCTCCTTCATGTCAGCAGTTGGGTCATAGTCGGCGGCTGAGGGACCATCCTCATCGTCAGTCTTAGATTTTCCATGTATGTTCATGAGGTTCTGGTCATCAAGAAGGTTGATGCCACCAGGAGAGGGCTCCCCGTTGGAAGCAGGAGACATTGGTGAGGCGATATCTGTAGCGCTTTGTGAGTAGCAATTCAATTTCTTGGCGACGCGAAACCTACGTGATGAAGGTGTTGCAGGTCCATCTAGGGCGGTCGGCGCTTGCGAGGGACTCTGAGAATGGCTAGAGCCTGGAGTCGAGGAGCGGGCCTTATCAACGGCCCCAACAGCATGAAGGAGAAGAGGCGTCGCGGAGCTAGACTTGGCTGTGGCTAAGATCTCTTCGCGCCGTTTCCTGCGACGTTCAATTTCTGCTTCCTCGTCAATCTGCTCAGGAGGCTCCCAGTCCATGTCAGGTTCAGGCTCAGCTAGCTTGGCCCTGCACGTTCAATTAGTGTGACGTCAAGAAGGCTGGTATACAAGTCCACGAACCGTTTCCGAGGGGCGGTCAATTCACCATCGGGATTGGGATTTAAACTACATCCCACGCCATCAGCCCCATACTTGCAGAAGGTGTCGGAGCCCTTCTCCAGTGTGAAGTTGTCATACCTCTTGTTAGCGAGGTCGTGGCCAGATTGACCGTTCTGACCCTCCACGGCGCGTTTTCTTCCGACATTGCCATTTCGCTCGGATAGATGAGGTGAGCGACTGCGAGTCTTGGCTCGTTGATCCCTGCGCCCATCGCGATTCTCGCGTTCGTAATGTCTGTCACGGCTTCGGTCGCGATATCGAGGGTGGTCGCGGTCGCGGTCGCGCTCACGATGGCGGCCATCGTAGCTGAGCTCAGAGGCGCGTGATGCTGGACGATCGAGGTCTTCGTATGCTACGCGGGACCTACGGTAGTCATCTCTGTGCGACGTCTCGTTTGGCGGACCGTTGCGCCTGGCGTTGCGATCTCGCCGGTCGTGGTGATGATAGTCCCGACTGTCGCGATAGCGCCCAAAGCCGCGCGGTGAGCTCCGCCTCGCAGAGGTGCCGTATCTGGGGCGCTCATCGTAGTCCGGGGACGAGTCTCTAGTGCGATTTCTGTCTTGACGGTCAACCCCGCTTCGCTCAGCGTACGGCAGTGAAGTTGCCTTCAAATCATTCTTTCCATGCTCAAGGATCTCGCCTTCATCAGAGCTGCTGGCCATTTTCCGATCCGAAACGCGTTGGACCCTGCGGGATCCTGGTTCACGGTGATGAAGCGTCAGCTATAGACCCTGCGAAGACAACAGCAAAGATGGGAAAAGAGTCCAACCAGATCCGCGTGACTCGTCCTGCTGTCAGGTCATGCGAGGGTGGGAGCAGGAGGAGCAGAGCCTGGAAGCCAACAGGTAAGGTCAAGGAGAGTGATGGTACAAGCTAGGTGACAATTAGGTGCAATAGAAGCAGTAGACCACTATCGCAGGTCACCGTACACTCTAAGAAGTTGAGGCTCAGGGCAGGAGTTGAATCTTGATGATCCAGGCAATCCAGGCAAGTTTGACGTAACTTGGGTTACCGAGTGCGGCTACCTTCATTGGGAATTCAGGAGGGGCGGTGCAAAAAGTGCCATTACATAAGCGCCTGCCTGGACCCTTGGATTTAGTGCCTCACCGCTTTCGGCGTCGCGACTTTTCTTCGTTGCAAGAGCCACGCGACCAGTCTACCGCTTCGCTTCTAATCGTCCTTGTCCTGCCTGTCGGATCACCTATTTCGATTTTCTCATCCAGTCCCTAAACGTTACCAAAATGGGTGGTTCCAACCGTGAAGGTAAGAGAGCCTTGTGTTCGGTTTGTCCCGTCAACCACCCCGCCTTTGCTAACCGTTTCCCCTCTACAGGTGGCAAGGCAAAGCCTCTCAAGGCTCCCAAGAAGGGCACCAAGGACTACGACGAAGATGATCTGGCTTTCCAGGAGAAGAAGCGCGCCGGTACGAACACAACCTCGAACTCTCCTCCAAGGCCCTCGAAGGTGGCGCTAACATACAGCAGAGGAGAAGGCTCGTAAGGAGATGGCGGCCAAGGCTGGCGGCAAGGGTCCCCTCAATACCGGCACCCAGGGCATCAAGAAGAGCGGCAAGAAATAAGGCCGGCACAGCGTTCTGCAGCCATGGCACAGCCGCATTCTGGCTTTCGCGGCGTCGAGCGAGCGACCGGCGGAGTAAATTGATTTGGGGGTATTCTTATGAACTCGGGGCGAATTGTGATTTTTACGATAAATGATAGATGTCCAAAATAAAGGAGAATCGAGCATTTTCGCTATCCATCTATCTGGGGTTTCCTTCCCCCCCCCCTTTCCTGGGAAAGCGTGATTGTTGATTCTTGGTGGGGTTACTCTTGGGTCGTAGTAAACTAGGATGGAAAATCGCAATAACCTAGAAATCCCATAGTTCGTGGTCAAAGGTGGCTGCCATGTCCATGCAATCAAATGATGATGATGAGTAAATTCTTCAGTACCTAGGCGTCACCAACTGCCTGCCGATGGGGTGTTGCCCTTGCGCTGCTTGTCATTCAGATACCCGCTTTGTCCCAACAGAAAAATCCCAACACCAAGAGCTTGTTTGGTAAAGGAACCTCTCTCCTCCCACGACCCCCTTCCCCTGAACAAGGTGCTGCGTCTCAATTGCACTGCCTCTTGCTCCCAACATGTCAACCTCACTGCCTAACGAGAAGACCAACGGCGGTCTCCGTCGCCGCCGCGTCTCGAGTGCATCTCTGGGCTCAGCCGCCGACTCAGTCATCCACGCCGCCAAAGAAATCGAAAAGACCGTCCAAGACACCCTCCTGGTGCTCTGGGACGAACTGCCTCACTGGCGCCGTGATAATGCCTTCATCCTCTCCGGCTACCGGCAGTCACGCGCTTCCTACATGCACTCTTTCCAATCACTCTTCTACTTACACAACGAATCTGTAAATATCTGGTCACATTTGCTGGGTGCTTTCACTGCCGTCGCCGCATCGTGGTATCTCTACGCTGTTATAAAGCCACGCTATCATTCTGCTGGGCCGGACGACGTATTCGTCTTTGCGTGCTTCTTTGCGGGCGCGGTGCTATGCCTCGGCATGAGCGCAACGTTTCACGCCTTGCAGAATCACAGCGAGGCCGTCATGAGATGGGGCAACAAACTCGACTACACAGGCATTATCGCTCTTATCGTCGGAAGCTACGTCCCAGCACTGTACTACGGCTTCTTCTGCAGGTCAGATTTGATGACTGGCTACTTGAGCCTGGTAGGTCCACAAGGTCGCCATGGGTGAATTGAGGCTGAGTCTTGTTTAGATATGCATCCTCGGCGTCGGCTGTGGCATCGTCTCCTGGGTTGATAAGTTTCGGCACCCGGAGTTTCGAGCCTATCGAGCCATGATGTTCGTCGCCCTCGGACTGTCTGGTGTTGTTCCTGTCATTCATGGTGTCAGGCTGTACGGCTACCAGGCACTCGAGGACCGAATGAGCATAAGCCTGATCATCTTGCACGGGGCAATGTACATATTCGGGGCATTTCTTTACGCAGTATGCTCCTATGGCCCCGCAGACTCTCATTCTTCACTGACAAAATACTAGGTCCGCTGGCCAGAGAGACGCTCACCTGGCTCATACGACATCTGGGGCAATTCACACCAGATCTTTCACATGTTTGTGCTGCTGGCAGCGGCGACGCACTTCTACGGCATGGCTAAAGCATTCGACAGCCATCACGGCGTCACGAGAATTCAATGCTGACAGGCGTATCGCAAAGCACATGAACAGGGGTATCACGATATCTTTATGGAATCTGCTCATGGGGGCCGAGTGAGCCCAAGGTCAATGACTCTCACAAGCCCCGACGCCATACCCACCGCGGCCCAGCATCCATACCCTTCATTGGGATTCCATTCCATCACCGTGACCCTGGTTCGCGGCTCATGGACCACGCCTCGCGAAGGATCCAGTGTGGCGCCTGCTACCTCGTCATCCTCATTCATGCCGGCCGGTGCAGCGTCGCTCTTTTTCGTCTTCTTGCCCTTTTTCGGTGGTGGTCTGACCTCGGTTCTGGGATTCCGATTCTTATCCGCGCCAAAGCCGTGCAGAATTCGCACAGCACCCCGCGCGGATGCTGGAGAGTCTTGGGGAAACATGGCGGCCCGGCGATGCTCGTGTTGGAAGATCTTGATACGATCGGATGGCTCGCGTCGCGGGCTGAACAGTTCTACCACTGGATTCAGCGCCCACAAGCACCCGTCCGCCGTGCCAACCAGAAGGAACGGATGGGTCTGACCGACAGCCAGGCAGGTAAGGAAGCTATCTGCTGTAAAGACTCTGCGAGCAAGGGGGTAGTGAGCATGGTGCATAAAGCCAATAATAGTGTTCATGATGTTGGAGGAGGGGTAGTGTGAGAAGAACCCCAACAAATGGTCGCTGTAGCCCAGCAAGTTTGGCTGCACATTAATGACACCAGCCTGGACTTCGGTCCTTTCGTAGCTTGGAGCCCGAAGGTCCACGAGCCTGGAGAAGCCGCCTATAGGTGTTGAAGAGATGATGTATGGCATTGACGGATAGCCCGACGCCACATCAACGACCGCGCTATGGTGTATGGGATGTCGGGATAGGAGACGCAGGGGGTAGATGGACCACAGACCGATGGAGCCGTCCACGTATCCAACCACTAGTCTGTTGATGTTGATCCAGGTCATTGTCGTTGCCTTTATGCTCTCTTCGTGCTGCAGAGCCAGCGTTGCGATAGGTTCTTGCACCAATTCTAGTCCCATTGTCAGTCTCCTCTCTCAGAACATGTCGTGAATATCTTACCATACGTGGCTTCGTCATCATCTCCGGGGTCAACCACATAAACCTTGCCATCGCCACAAAGAACAGCTAGAAGATGGAGCGCTGGATTCCACTTGACCCTCCGGGCACGCCCATAGTCGAGACAGAGGGTCTTTCGACGCCTTGGTGCAAGCATTGCGGGTACCATGACTCCGTCGTCCTCAGACGCTGTGCCAGAAAACCCCCAAATTTGAACGGTGCCGTATCTTTGGAAATCGGGGTTTGCCGACTCCTGCTGGTAGTCGTAGGGCTCCTGGTCTGAATGTGGTATAACAGCCAGAGCAAGAATCTGTGTAGACGTTGGATCGTTGGATCGTGCCCAGTGCATGCCAACCACAAGACCACCAGCGTCGAATAACCACCCGGACGGGGTTTTGACTTCGCTCTCGTCGTCGTCAAACGGGATGCCATTGTGTGAAAGAGGATAGCCGTGCCCCGGAGCAAATTCGACGTCCCGCTGGGCTGCTTGAGGGCCCAACAATACGGGCATCCGCGTTTCATTTACACGATACGGCAGCGACTGCTCCTCGGTCAAAACACAACGACTTGGACGCTCACGATGTAGAACGTCGTAAGCTTGATCAGCCCATATCTTTGCAAAGTACTCTTCTTTCTCAAAGAATTCCGGGTGCCAGATGCATCTCAAGCCGTTGAGCATATCCTCGTCTAGCGACCTAGGCGGCAGGACAGTCCATGGCGCCCAACGCTCCAGCACGGCGTAGGCGATCTCTGTGCGTTGCCGCCGCGGCCCATACCACGCCTCGACGAGGTTCTGGCCTCGCAAGGCACGGTCAAAAGGCCCGACGTAGCCGCGGACGACATGGCCGTCCGGCGGGATGGCGTCAATGTCCAGGAACCCGGCCTGGCTGGTTTTGACCTCGAAGTTCTTGACGCGCCGCTTCCGCGGGCGAGACGCAGTGGTGCCGCCTACATCCTTGCTGCTGGGAACGACTTCTGAGTCTGAGTCTTCCTGGTCCGGGGGAATGTTGTCGTCGTCCTCGGCGCTGTCGGCGGCAGCCGTCTCGTCAAAGTTTGCATCCTTGTCGCTGGCCACGCTGGGAGGGGCCACAGCCGGGTTCTCGTCGTCGCTGCTGTCGAACTCGAACCTGTCAACCGTGAATTTCTTATTGCGGTTGCTGATCCTGGTCCTCATGGTGTCCGGGTGGGTTCCTCATGGTTTCGCAGCGGTGCTAGGGCTCACGTGCTAATGCGAAGTTGACGCGAAGTTGTGATTGAGTGAGCTGGTGGGCCGCACTACGGACTGGCTCGCTCACGGTCGCAACCTTGACTTGATTTCCACCTCAGCTTTCATCAAAGTGCAACACCGAGCCTAATTCTAAGTATATTGCCGACCTGTTTCATGCGGCTCTTTAGTCTATTTAGCCCCGGCAATGAAATTAACCTTACGGTCAGGATCACGCCTGACCATGACTCCACCAAGTCATATGGCCTGTTCGCAGCCCGGAGCTTTAAGTATAACGAGCATTGTGTAATCGAATATTCTTGGTCTTGCAACGACGCTATCTCATGACCGACTTTTCCTGCTGGGAAACGAATAGGCCGGTGCAGCAGATACACGAGGTAGTCAAGACCCGGCATCCCCTCGTTTCAGGCCTATAGAGTATTCGTGCATCTGACCACAAACGTTGCATATGCGAAACCATTCTACTCATGAATGGAGAGCTGCTTGGCAATTTTCGGGTGCACGCAAACATCACGGGTTCGTCTTCTGCCCAGGAGTATACCCAATCGCCCGGTTCAAATCCTGCACGTCCCAGTAAAACGGCCTTATCTCCGTGATCGTGCCCTTGTCCAGATCAACAGTCACGACCTGGCAAAACGGATAATGCAGGTCTTCCCCGGTCTTGCGCACCCGGAAGTGCACCGTAGACACCGACACCACACGGTTGCTGCCCTCCCGCTCCAAGATCTCGGGCGACTGCACGTCGATGATGTCGAAGAACTCGGCCGCCTGTTGCGCCCAGTCCTGCATCCCCTGGGGACCAATGAATGTGCCGGCGTACGGGAGGGCCGAGGTCTGCTCGAGGCGAAAGTCTGGCGCGAACAGGGCTGCGGCGGGGCTGAAGTCGCGGGAGTCGGCGGGGGCTGATATGTACTTGCGTTCCTCGTCGTAGAAGGCCTCGAGAATGGAGCGTGCCGTGTGTTTCGGGGCGGCCATTGTAAACGTATATGATTCTGTTTGCGGAACTGTGATCACCGCTGTGTGGAAATGATTTAGGTGCTAGTCGCAGTTGGAATATAGGAGCAGTCTTGGAGATAGAGGGTCGAAACAATACTCTGCCGCTGGTCTTGTCTGTTTTCGTTTCCGGAACTTACGGCAATGTCGCTCTGGGTCAAGATACGAAGGCCAAGCAATCCAGTCACTTATATACCTACCTTTGGGGAGCACCAGAGTTACTCTAAGCACAACGGTAAGGGCCTTGGCAATCAGAGGTATTGATAATCAACCAAGGAAATAGCCAAGAATGCTGCATTCTCGTCCCCAGTCTGCATTGCATTGGGCCCATCTGCTGCAGACTACCGAGGCCCAACATAGCATCGAAGCAGCCCATCCCACGCCTCAATTTGGCAAATGGTTGTTCGGATTTGCTGGGTGGAAAATGGGCGGAGTCCAGGCTAGAAGTAGTAACGTTGAGCCTTTGTAAGCCAAATTGCGATTTGCATTATTAATGCTGGTCTTCATGCGATTGTCCATGTGGACACATGTAAGTGAAAGCGACCAACAAGCAGACAATTTTATCACCAAAGAATGGAAGTCAACGATGGAAAGATTTCGTTCTGTCGCAAGGTCCTCTATTGCCTTATATATGCAAGCTACAATTAACTTATGTACAGGAAGCAAAATGCTCTAAACTCGTCACATGCTCCAACCAGCGTCTCATCCAAACACCCATCGTCATCTCGCCATGTAGCCACAAAGCGTGCTAAGCGGATTGAAGAAACATGAAACCCTCATCCACGTGTCTGGATTTAGATCTGGCTGCGGCGGACGCGGGAGATGACGCGCTTAGCCTTGCTCTTCTTGTTCTTGTTCTTGAGGGAGCGCTTGCGGTTGCAGGTGGCAGGGGGAGGGGTGACGGGCTCCTCAGGCTGAGTGGGAGCGGTGGTGGCAGTGGGAAGGGGGACGATGGCGGTGGAGAGGGTGCTGAAGGTAGGAGTGGGAGCACCGGTGACAGTGGGAACGGCTGTAGCGGTGGGGGTAGGGGCGGCGGTGGTGGCGGGAGGAGCGGGAGCAGGAGAGCCGCCGGAGCTGGAGCCGGACCAGACAGCAGGGCCGGGGATTTCGTAGCTGGAGACGGAGCCGTAGACGTTGACGCCGACGATGCCGGGGTCAGAGTAGGTGTAGCCGGTCTGGAAGTCGAAGGCCTCGTCGGGAACGGCGCTGCCAGTACCGGTGATCTCGAACTGCACGCAGGCAGGGTAGAACTGAGCGCCGCGGGCAGGGTTCTCGGCGAAGGAAACCTCAGACTCGTGATGGGCAATGATCTCCTGGCGAATCAGGTACTGGCCACCGGCGAGGCCCGAGGGAATGGTGAACTCGGCAAGACCGCCGTTACGCTTGAGCTTGTCAATGGCCCACTCGGTGCCGTCGAAGCCATCCTCGGCGATCTTGGTCCAGATGGGACCGGTGGCGTCACCCTCGGTGTACTCGGCGATGTAGGTGATGACGGGGCCCTTGTGGGAACCGTCGATGATGTCGTCGCCACGGTTGTCGTGGTACCACTCGAGAGCAACGGTGTCACCGGCGGCAGCGGAGACGAAGCTGGGCACGGCAGTAGCACCGTTGACGTTGCAGACGATATCAGGGGAAGTCAGATCCTTGACGGGGCTGTTGTTGGGAGGCGAGCGGATGTAGTCGCTGCGGCCATCACCCTGGTCAACGCCGTTGACCCAGGCGCTGTAGAGCCAGGTGTGGGCGGAGACGCAGTTGGCCATGGCCAGGACGGAGACAACGGTAGAACGCATTTTTGCTTCGGGTTGGAGAAAATTGAAATGCCTAAAAGGTGGTGTTGGTTTTGAAGTGAAAAGACTTGAGGGCGCTGTAGAGAGTGTGGTTAAGAACGTCGAGTTCTAGTTTGATGCGTCTGCAAATGAATGAACTGGCACAGCCAAGAAAGAGAGAATGAGCCGACAAGTCGGAAAGAGAGTGTAAGATTCAACACGGTGAAGAGCGACAGTGAGGAGAAGAGGGAAGGAAAGGCAATGGAAGTAGGCCGAGGAGGCTTCTTTATATCGAGAAGCTTGACCGATCGATACCCGCCTCCTCCTGGCTACGGCAAGGGGCAACCAACCCAACCTTGGACCTTGGCCTGCACAGTTCTTCTCGGCTCGACGACCGACGAGAAATTGCAGGCGGCAAAGGGCCACGGACAGGGTATCTCGTGAGACCCATTTTCACGGCTGGGTAGAGTGTTCCATAGCATTGGCAGATAGATGAGGCGGCGACCGGGCCTAGGTCAGCTAAACCCTGAGTTTCCCTCGGCGCTAACCGAGAAGGCATGGAAGTGGAATTGGACATTGTAAACATGAAACCCGGCGTGCCATGATCAAGGGAAGCTCGTGGGGCGGCGTGGGATGACTTGGGCCATAGAGGCATGGGTCTGGATGAACTCCCACTGGATTCCCGGGCGAGAATAGCATGGGGACGGCGCCTTGAAACGGCCCCATCGACAGGGGTCCTGAGGGGCTGGCCAACGTTTACCATTCATTTCCGGGTGCATGAAGCCAGGAAGAACCTTCATTTTGCGAATAGGCGAAGGTAGGGGGAGGGCGAAGCCGCGGCTGCAGAAGGGATCTTCCCTCCTGCTCCCTGAGGAACAGCAACGGCGTTTCAGGTCTGGGCGGTGCTGGCGAGATGTCGAGATGATTTGTTCATCTTAGCAAGCCCAGGGCATCGTCCCACATGGTCCTCCGACCGGGGATGCCACCCACCAGTCAGATCCAGCCGTTATCCGATCTTGTTCAATGGATCCTGGAGATGTTGAAACGATTTTGCGAGAAGGAGCAGTAATCACGCACTGCGCCGGCGGTATTGTGACGAGTCGGTGTGTGCCTGACCACGGTGGGTGACAAAACGTTGGTTCCGAGATCAGAGGCATCGATCGACATGCTTAATTACTTGAAGGCCCTGTGTGAATGCGGGTTATCCGTCATCATCTGGTGCCATGCATTAATCTAGGTGAAATTCGCTACGCATGCGCGCGGCTGGCGAAGCTCGGGACGCTGATCATCGGGTTGACGGTCCGCCTCCATCAGGAGTCAATGTGGAAATGCTACCTACAGCATGGCAGCAGGGCATCTCCCGTTCATCTTGGATGAGGGCCCTTCCGGGCACAAATAGATAGCATCCTGACTGAAGCCAAGACCCATGCCGCCCACGATGTCTCCTGATTGACAATGCATGGACCACCACGCAACGGATAGGGGGCAAGGAAATGACTGTTGGTTGGGACGAACAACTCGGATCGGTTGGAATCGACCAGATACTTCGTTCAAGCTCTACCACACTTGCTACCTTTCAGGACCTGATCGAGAAAGAAGGTCGTCAAATGGTGGCAAATCGGATGGCTTGACGAAGACGAGATTGGTGGGATTAGCCGCATGGCATCGATAGGCGATGGTAGCTGCTCGCATCGAGATAAAGTTGGCAGGTAGGTAGGTACGGGTACAGTGGCCCGTAGTGACTCGGCCGACAATTAACCGTGCACTGTATGAACCCTCCCCGGCTGGTGAGGCTGTCCCTGAGCCACCAACCAAAGACACCACATAGATAATCAGTATGAGCGAGCCGCCCAGAACGCCTACTAGTAGCAAAGGCCACACAAGGAACAAACCCTCTGTGACAAGACGTAAGTAACAACGAGTGATTGGGTGAAACATGGGCACAAGCCCTTGCCTCGATATGACGTTTGCGCAGGTGCTTCTACAGGTAACCGCTGACCGAGGGCCCAGCAACACGGCCGAGATCCTCTACCAAAGGACCTCTCGATGCTGAAGAGTTCGTTCTCCTGACAACCTGACGTCGTCCTGCCTACTCCTAACATGGGTCAGTGATCCGTTAGCAGCCGCTGCCGTGGCTGCAGCCCAGGCATCGTCACTCAGTCCCAATGCGCATCAAACGCTGCCTCGTAGGAGCGCCTCGTCAGCTCGCGCACGATCTCCCGTAGCCTCGCCAGTTCCCCGAGTCGGCGAGCTGCGGCAAAAGGACTTCTCTTTCCTCTTGCGTCCTGAGATCTACCACCCTCTAACGCCGCTCAACGTACCTATGGCCTTTCGCAACTCCCCTAGGCAGCCCGATGCCAGCGCGCCTATAGAGGAACTTGTCGCCAAGGGGCACTTCCGCGCGGCGGCAATCGCTGCGGTTCAGGAACTCACGGGTTCTGGGGCAAGCGGGCCGGTAAGCCCTCAAGATGCAAAGCGGATATTCGAGCTGCTGTACACACGGCTTGCATGTCTGACCCTGATCGACGCCACGCCGCTCGCCGCTCAGGAGGTCAAAGCGCTTGAGGATTTGAACAACACTCGAGTCTACATCGACGAGGCGACAGGCGAGCATCTCGTGCCGTGGGACCTGCGGACCCTGATCGTGCGGCTGCAGGCTCTCGGCTTCGGGGATCCTCGCCGCGCAGTCATGAGCTATCATGAGCTGGCTCGAGAGGCGCGGGATCACATCACCAAGGCTTCAACTCAGCACGATAACTCTGCGAGAGAACTCTGGAAGGCCCGCCTGCGTGACTTGGGGATCAAGGTCGCCAGTGCTCTCGTCGACATGGAGGATTTGTCCGGCGCAGCGCATCACCTAGGCGCTTTGAGAGACCGCGGCGACGACAAACTGACGCTTTCCAAGGCGTTGTTGTGGTTACACATTGGCGACGTCGGCAGTGCCAGGGCGTGTGCGGAGCAGTGCTCGGGCGACGGAGCGACAGCGGAAAAGATCATTCTCGCTCTTTGCGATATGGCCGATGCCGAGTACGAGTCTGCTCTGGGGAAATGGCAGGGCCTTCGAAGCACAACGGACGACGAGATGATTGGAGTTAACACCGCCGTTTGCCTGTTGTACCTAGGGCGAATGCAAGAGGTAATTTCACACCTTTCTACCCAGCGTTTACATCATTAACATGCGAGTCTGATAGGGAAGGGAAATTCTGGAAGAGATGGTGAACGCTGGTCAGTCTTCGCGCACGCTGCTGTTCAACCTGTCCACCATGTACGAGCTATGTACGGACAGGAGCCGCAACCTCAAGCTCAGGCTGTCCGAGCGGTTGTCTAGCATGGAGGAATCTCAGGCAGGCTGGGAAAAGACGAATGCAGATTTCAAGCTCTAGCCAGCAATGACTCAGTTGACAACATAATGCCTGAATCTTGCCACAATTAAACGTGTTGTCCACACTTCGCCAAGTACAGAACCGGCAACTTCACAACCAGAGTCCACTCGCAAATGCGGAATATTGACCTTTGATCGTCACTTATTCCATTAGGTATGCATCGGCGTTTGTGATGCCGATGCAGTGCCACTGGCTGGATGAAGGAAGCAACTCGCAGCCACCCCTGGCTGCAAAGAGCTACCCCACACTCTGCCACCATCGCCGCCGCAGATATCGTGGGGAACCTCGGCATCTCCTTCACGCAGCCAACGACTCAAGAACAAGAACGCAAATCTTCATGTAGGCCAGTTTCCTGTCCGTCTACATCTAGTCTGCTGGATTGGCTTTGCCCTTCTTCTCGATTACGAGATATAGTAACAGCCCTGACAAGCAAAGATCGCCCGCCACACGACTACATCATGACAGACCGCGTGTCCCAAATCGCCTCCCACCTCAATCATCCCAAGGGTCTTTTGGCTGGGCAAGTTGCCATTATCACAGGTAGCGGCCAGGGAATCGGTGCCGAAGCAGCCCGTCTGTTCGCCAACGAAGGCGCCAAAGTCGTCGTGGCCGACATTGACGCAAGTACGTATCCTCTCTCCTCTTGTGGCATGATATGAAGATTGACCCCGGTCTAGAAAAGTGCGAAGACGTAACAGCCGGCATCAACAACAGCGGCGGCCAAGCCATCAGCGTTCCGGGCGACATCCTCAACCGCGAATACATCGACAAGCTGGTCAAGGAAGCAGCCACATTCGGCAATGGCAAGATCAACATCATCGTCAACAACGCCGGCTACACATGGGACGGCGTCATCCACAAAATGTCGGACAAGCAGTGGGAGGCCATGATTGCCATCCACTGCACCGCGCCCTTCAACCTCGTCCGCGCCGCCGCGCCCTTCTTCCGCGTAAAGGACGGTGCCCCGCGGTGCATCGTCAACGTGTCATCCACCTCGGGGATCCACGGCAACGCCGGGCAGCTCAACTACGCGTTGGCCAAGGCAGGCGTCACGGGCTTCACCAAGACCATTGCCAAGGAGTGGGGGCCCGTGTTTGGGGTGCGCGCGAATACTGTGGCGTTTGGGCATATCCTCACGCGGCTGACGGCAGCGAAGGAGGCCGGGGCGTTTGTGACTGGGCCGGACGGCGAGAGGATTGCCATTGGGATACCACAGCAACAGATTCAGGCACGAGGAGACTCGGCCCACGCAGATATCCCTCTGCGGAGGCCGGGTACTGCCACGGAAGCAGCCAACAGCATACTGGCCGTGGCAAGTCCTCTGTTCTCGTACGTCACGGGGCAGACAATCATGGTGACGGGAGGGCGAAACATGTAAGGCTGTGTGGTATGTGGTATGTGGTAGAGTGTCCCCAAGTTGCAATGGTACATTTTGAAGCAACACATTGAGTGATGCATCCCCGACTCAAACCGATTTTGCTTGGCACCTTGCTCAGAAGTCATTGGGAATATATCGTGTTAAGTTGAAAAGGGGTGTTTTCCCTTGCTGCCAGTCCAAACGCCGCCTCCCACACATCCCGTTGGTTTTCCGTCAAACCTCTCTGTTGTAGCCCTAGCTAGTTTGCCTTTTTGGTCTTTCATACCTTGAGCCACAGCGAAAAGACGCCCTTGGCGTACTCAACAATCTCATCGCCGCCCAGTTTGCTTTCACCGTAAAGACGGTCCACGAACGATATAGGCACCTCGGCAACGGTACAGCCCATGGCCTTCGCGCGGACCATCATTTCCATCTGGAAGCTGTACCCCTTACTCTCCGTGCTCGAAATCACCTTCTCCAGCACGCTCTTCTTGTAGAGACGGAAGCTGCCCGTCAAGTCGCTCACGCCGGGTCGCAGGACCGTGTCGGCGAAGAGGTTGGCGCCGCGGCTGACGAGCTTTCGCTTGAGGTCCCAGCCAAAGACGCCGCCATCGCCGGCGTAGCGCGTGCCCGTGACGATGTCGTAGTTGGCGGTGCGCTGCAGGGCAACCATCTGCGGTATGAACTTGGGGTGGTGGCTGAAGTCGGCGTCCATGATGATGACGAAGTTGCCCGTCACGAACTGCAGGCCGTGGACGTAGGCAGTTCCCAGGCCGAGTTTTCCAGCGCGCGGCTTGAGGACGACGTGCGGTGAGTATGCCTTGACGAGCTGCTTGGCCACTTCTTGGGTTCCGTCGGGCGAGCCATCGTCGACGATGACAATTTCCCAGTCGAGGTTGCTGCAGCACCGTCAGTTCAACGTCCTCTGGTTTGGCTTCGAGGCAGCTAAAGGAAGTGCTCCTCGAGCTACACCTGGGAATGCACTACCTCTCGGTAAAGGTGCGGTTCAACAACCAGGTGATGATGGGCAGGTTCCTGCGCTCGTTGTAGGTCGGCAGAATGACTGAGTACTTGTCCTTGGAAGCTTTGGTGGGAGCCATGTTGGTATGAGTCACCGGACGGCTCGAGATAAGGAATGAGCGTGCAGAATTGACTTGGCTGTTCTCCTGCTCGCGACTATCGTGGCCTTTGGTGGATAGCAGGTGTAGCTTGAACGAGCAAATGACAGTATGACTAAGCCGGTTCCGTGCCCCTGAATTGGGGTTCCGAGTCCCAGCGCTAGAGCTAGGCTGGACGAATCGGTGCGACTACGGCTAAGATGCGATTGACGGAGCAACAGCTGCTGGGTGCCGTGGCTGGCTGATGAGCCCGCTTTCCATCGGACACCGGGCAGTTTGTCCGTGAATAAAGAAAGGAAGATCTTTTCCATAACAACTTGGAAGTATTGTACCAATTGTCGAGTTGGGATTGGGGGCTGTTTCTGCAGTATTTATTGCTCCTACCAATAGTCTACATTCATGTTGAGGGTCGGGGTACCTTGACTACCTCCTCGGGTGTACAGTGCACCTAGGTACCTTACTAAGGTACGTGTTGAGCCGGCCCACATCGAGGTGAGCATTCCCCGCATGGAGGCTCGCCTTGCCCCGCCCCTCTTCTCAATCGTCCCGATCGCCAGATTCGGCACCGTCCTTCGTTACTGTATTATGGCAAACATGGATCAGGTATGCGCAGCACCGCTTTCCCTCGCCGGCTCGGCTGGCGTTGGCCGCTTCCATTTGTCACACTGTGCCAGGTCCTTGAAAATGACGATGCCGTTTAGCCTGATGCGGTAACGTCGCATGGCCCTCCCCCACGGCTGACGCTGCCTGGTTCTTGCTTTCGACGATGCTCCTCGCTACCGTCAGCCACTTGACGTCCACACTTTACCCAAGGCGAAAAGGAGCCTGCGACATGATCCTTCTGCGTCCTCGCCGGCGGCTGCTAGGTATTTCCCATCTCCACAGGTCATGTTACCCAGAGGACGTTGGTCCGGACGCTGCTTGCTCCCCTCCCGCTCTACCTGGCGAGGTACTGCCTCAAGGTCTCGTAACCATGTACCTGGCCCTTATTCGATGGGACCTGTCCCTCTCCGCTGGCCTCGGTCGACCGATGATGTGAACATGCTGTACTGGGTTTCGCCTGTGGAACCAAGAGTGACTTCGGCGCGGAGCCAGCCAGCCGTCTAACGTGCTCTACCTCCTTCGCCTGCCTCTACTCGCTTCGCTGGCCCTCGCTCTTCTCTATTCCATCACAATTCCTCATCAACTTCGTGCTACTGCAACTGACTACCGCGCACCCGTCACACCTAACGTAACGCTTCAGTTGCTCCAGAACCCATCATCACAGCACTCAATCGCATCATCGGCCGAACCTCAAGTCCTCGTCATCTTGCAGCTTGAACACTGCCTTACCCATCTCGAGGTGCTCTTACGTCATCACCATGTCGGACGGAATCGCTCCAGCCATTGACAAAGGTAGGGACAAGTCGTAGCACATCGTCGCGGGCCTTCCCAAGCGCAATCGCGGGCAATGTGAATCTCCTGGGCATTGCGCGCGTCGCAATTGACTTGAAGCCTTCTCATACTG
>KL660533.1:67714-93559 GCA_000732775.1 Stachybotrys chlorohalonatus IBT 40285 | reverse complement strand
TCGCTGTCGTCGCTGTCGTCGCTGTCGTCGCTGTCGTCGCTGTGATACCCTGACACTGACATTGGCATCTACAGTTGGCGCGCCTGCGCCAAACGCTCCCGAGGCTGAAGCTGGAGCCCCCTCGGTATCACTTAGCGAGGCCCCTCCAGCTTCCACTGCTGCGGCACCTGCCACGGAGCCCGAGGATAATAAGGCTGCCATTCCCGACGGCGCAGGTCCAGCTCTCGCCGCACCGAAACCCGTTGAGGTCAAGTCGGTCCCTGAGACGCCGTTGGACAACAACACACCCGCCGGTGGAACTCCGCGTCCAGAGCTCAACCTTTCCGGGGGCGAGACGCCGTCCGAGCCCACCGTTACCACAGGCGTTCTGAGTCCCCAACCGACAGCCACTACTTCTGCTCCGGAGAATGGAGCTGCCGAACAAAAGCATGGCGCAACGTCTGCGGTCAATGGCGCAAGTGCGTCGGCCAGTGCGACCGACAGCTTGCCGGCGGAGTCGTCGGGTTCCTCTTCTGATGGGCCGGTCGTGAGTGAAAAGCGCAAACTGGATGAAGCTGCCGACGCAACCAATGGTGCAATGCCTGCTTCGGTGGAGGATGTCGACGAACCCGCAGACAAGAAAATCAAGACGAACGGAGGCACGTCACCCAAGTCGGCCAAGACCAAAAAGGACAATTCTTCGCCATCGGCTGGCAAGACAGCTCGCAAGACGCGCAGCCAAGGACCGGTGGAGGTCTAGACGTCGTCGTTGCGCCGAGTGACTGTAGCCTAATGTCTGGTACGAGCAGAGCCAGTAGGGAATTGGGATAAATTGATTCAGTGTGCGACGGAGCAACAGTGGGTGAGAAAAGCAAGGGCGGAAATCGAGAGGCCCGTTTATATCGTGGTTGGCTTTTGGAGTCAGGCTAGGACATAAGTTGTGTTTTTATCGAAATTATTCTCTACCATAACGGTGCTTTTGGTTCACGTTCCATAGTTGTGGTTGACAATACCGAGTGCCACCCTGTTACAACCTTATTATCAATTCCACGGCGGTCGAGGGGGCATAGCCTCTAGGCACAGTTTCAATGGCTTCCTCAGTGCGAACCCACCTCTATGTTGCAATACACTAGAGATCAACATGAGCAGTCGCTGGAATCACGCATTAAACCGTGGTGACTCGCAGTCCGCGGTTAGATCGATACTCCTCATCAAGGGTAGAGACCACAGAGCATGGCAACGTGCGCTACAGGGTAGCTTTGATATATCTGGTGGCGAGTTTGGCCTGCCAATACACCCTTTGCTTCGTTTACACAGAAGACACAAAAACATCACATCCTTTGAAGTAACGAGACACGCAAGTATTGTGGTCAATTATGGCCATGGGAAGGGCTACAATCACGCCTTAGATCCCGGATGAGTGTCAAAACCCAAGGGTTGGTAAACAGCAGTGTAGCGCTGATCCACAGAACCACTCCCGAACGTCCCTGTCAGCATTTTACGGTCTAGTACACAAGGAGAGCAAAGACACGCGTACTTTTTTTTTATTTTCTTTTTTTTTCTTTCTTGGTTGGCGTTTGATTAAGCAGCGGAACTCTGATGATGCTGGCCCAGTCTCCAGAGCTGAGCCGGATGGACCCAACTCAACCAATATCAGCCAGTTTCGAGCCCATCTGAGCAACTTATACTACTCTAGATGAAGGGGATTATCCTCTCTTGAGACTCAAATGAAGCACGACGAGCTGCGCTACCTAGCTTAAGCATCATCTGGAAGAAAGAGAGGCCGTCTGTGACGTCAAGGGATCACCGGTGGCTGTGCAGCAAACTATTGGAGCCCCGATTGATGCCAGGGTGTCCGGCGTGCCGCGTCCAGGGCAATGACTGAGCACTCAAGCCCCCCTGCGTCTAGCCGCTGCCCCGTAAGATCTTTAATCAATAGAATTCAAGCTTACGCAGGCGACAAGACATTGAATCGATTCGGAATCGGCAAATGCATGATGTCCGCATGCTAATGCATATGCGTGACATTAGCTTGGTGTTGCGGCACTGTGGATTTGTACCTCCCTTTCGTTTTCTATTTGTTTTTGTTTTTCCTCCTTTGATTTCTCAGCCACTTAGGGCAGAACAACAGTGGCATGGGTTGGTTGAGCCGGACGCGTGTTCTTCATGTCTGACCCCGAACCCCTTTGGCGCAACAAGATGCCGTTTCTGAACACCTGTTTCTGCTCAACGAAGAAGACGACTGATTGTATTTACATCGAATCGATCAGTACAATAACTTCGGAGACACTCAAAGCACATAATCCCGTGCGCTGAGCTTAGCTGAGCAGGTGATGTGACACAATTGGAGAATTTTTTTTTTTAATTTTTTAATTTTTTAATTTTTTTTTGAAACAGATCTTGACATGAAGAATTTAGTCTGATGTCGAGGCCTGGTAGTGAGTACGTTCCTGAGATATGACTTGGCAAAACATTTTCGTCGTGGCCCCTACATCACTCAAGGTAGACTGTGGCTCGTAGCATCGGCAGGACCACTTGATGAGTAGTCGGTCAACGCTGCTCTGTTCACAGCAGCGTCTGTCTCTGCTCTTCTGCGTCCTCCTTCATGATCCTATCGTCCAAGCACACTTGCAGTGCCGCATAGTGTGTGGAGGACCTGATCCCATGGGATGGCAGAGCCATGACCCCGAGACGGCCTATTAGTCGAGGAGGAGGACGTTATAAATGGGCCGGATTATAAGCATTTGAAGCACATCTCTCCAGATTATTGCGCTCGACGATACGGATAGTACATGCCGTAAGAGACGCCTGAGTGGAAAAGGGTCGCATTCCTGTCCGTGTCGGCCGACGCGACTTCGCCAGGAACCGGCCGGTGATGCCGTTTTCTCGTATTCAAACATGCACCAGGGCTGCGATTGCAGATCTGACCCTGCACACGACCACCACCTCCGCAACACTTGTACTCCCTAAAACGGCCAAGGACAGAGGGCCCGATGCAAAAATAGTTTTCACCTGGCAGCGGCCGGGAGCTACACAGACGGCGAGGGCCAATCAATGCGGGATCCAGACGTCAGGCTGCCCAACGGCGTTCCGGCGCCGCCCCTCGCTAGCATTCCAGAATGGCCTAGCGGATCAATGGCTGTAGACAGGGCCCTGTTAACAGTTGTGCTGCTCCACCCACCCCTGGACCTAGCCGACTGCAGCGGAGGTCGTGTTCATGCGTGCGAACCTCGTCGAGGTCCCTGGTTGGGGCACCCCATCGTCGTGGCGTCACCTGCCTTTGACCCTCCTACAGTACCTAGATTTTTCCCTTCCCGCTTCGTCATCCCCCCCTTCGCGTGCCGATCTTCTCCTTTCTGCTGTCCTTCTTTTGTCATTGGCTTTTGACCTCATCAACACAATCGTTAGCTTCTTCCTCCTTAGCCGTTCGTTTAGGTTTTATCTTTCGTTCTCGCCGAGCCTCCCCGTTGTCGCCCGTGACACAATAGCGAACTAGACGACCGTGACCCTGGTTTGTGCGATCTACCAGCAATTTATCTGAAAGAGAGAGCTACCCCGACGCACGCCTGAAATCCTCAGCCCTCGACAGTCGGTCACGGCCGGATCCTTAACCAAGAACGCTGACATTGGCAATTTCTCGCCTGTTGCACGGTCTTCCATAGTCGTTATACTCGACCGAACACCGGATTGCTGGGGCCGCTGCAACATCTTCGCCACTGGCGAAGAATATCCCCCTTGCCATGGACATCCGGCGCCCAGAGTTCGAGGTCTTGCGTCGACAAGACCATCCGGACCGGCCAAATGCTGGAGAGCAGCTGCTCGAACTTCTCCGTGACCCTTTCTCCGGTCAAGTGAGCTCATATCCTTAGCCCAATGCATTGTGCTGATGCTAATACTACGGCCGTATAGCTGCAAGCAGCTTCCGTGTACTCCGCCTTGGGCATTTCACTAGGATTCACAGTATTCATTGCCATTCTATTCTCCTTCCTTCGGCCGTACAACCAAGCCGTATACGCTCCCAAGTTGAAGCATGCCAACGAGAAACATGCACCCCCACCATTGGGCAAGGCGCCATGGTCGTGGCTTACGACCGTGATACATACGAGAGAGGAGATGCTGATTCAACAGATTGGATTGGATGCCACCATCTTTCTACGGTTCGTTCGAATGTGCCGCAACATGTTCCTCGTCCTCACAGTAGTTGGCCTGGCAGTCCTGGTCCCAGTGCACTGGACCGAATCGTGGACTGCACCGGGCGATCGGCAGCAGTGGATTATCCAGATCACGCCCCTAAATGTCAGTGCGGCCGCAATCTGGGCGCAGGTTGCCATGGCATGGCTCTTCGACTTTGTTGTCATCGGGTTCCTATGGTGGAACTATCGTAAGATCCTGCAGCTGCGTCGCAAGTACTTTGAAAGCGACGATTACCAGAACAGCCTGCATTCACGGACTCTTATGGTAAGCTTGGCTCTGTGTTCGTTATGCGCATTCACGAGATTGACCTGCTTTCAAGCTGTATGACATTCCTCGTCAAGGCTGTTCGGATGAAGGGATCGCCCGCATCATTGACGGCGTGGCGCCGAACTCTTCCTTCGCCCGTACTGCGATCGCGCGCAACGTTAAGGACCTCCCCGATCTCATCGCCCAGCACGACCACATGGTTCGCAAGTTGGAACAGGTTCTAGCCAAATATCTCAAGAACCCCCAGCAGCTTCCGCCGGCACGACCAACTTGCAAGCCATCGAAGAAGGACCGTGCTTTCAGCACGTACCCTCGCGGTCAGAAGCTCGACGCCATTGAGTATTATACTTCGCGAATTCGTGATCTCGAGATCGAAATCAAGGAGGTCCGAGCCAGTGTCGACAAACGTAGCACCATGCCCTACGGATTCGCCAGCTATTCCGACATCTCCGAAGCCCACAACATTGCGTATCTTTGCCGCAAGAAGAAGCCTCACGGCGCTACAGTGACGTTGGCACCCAGACCCAACGACGTCATCTGGACGAATATGCCCCTTTCAAGTGCTGCCCGAAGTCGCAGGAGATGGATCAACGCACTATGGGTAGCTTTGCTCACTTTCTTCTGGATTGCCCCGAACGCCATGATTGCCATCTTCCTTGTGAACTTGTCAAATCTTGGAAAGGTCTGGCCGGCTTTCAACAGGGAACTGGCAGCCAACACTACATTCTGGGGTATTGTCCAGGGTATCGCCTCTCCCGCTCTGACATCGCTTTTCTACCTCGCCTTACCCGTCATCTTTCGCCGTTTGTCTATCAAGGCTGGTGATCAGACCAAGACTGGCAGAGAGAGGCACGTTCTGGCCAAGCTTTACTCGTTCTTCATCTTCAACAACCTGGTCGTCTTCTCCATCTTTAGCACGGCATGGGGTTTCGTCGCTGGTGTCATTGACCGAACGAATGATGGTTCCGACGCGTGGAGAGCCATTTTGGATGAGAACATTGCTCTCGCCTTGGTTACATCGCTCTGCCGTAACAGTCCTTTCTGGGTAACATATCTTTTGCAGCGCCAATTGGGTGCGGCTATTGACCTTGCCCAAATTTGGCCTCTCATCTATGCCTTCTTTCTCAAGAAGTTCTCGAGCCCAACCCCAAGGGAACTGATCGAGCTGACAGCGCCGCCGCCATTCGAATACGCCAGTTACTACAATTACTTCCTGTTCTATGCGACGGTGACGCTTTGCTTTGCCGGCATTCAGCCGCTCGTGCTTCTTGCGACGGCCATGTACTTCTCCATCGACGCGTACCTCAAGAAGTATCTTCTTCTATACCGTTTCGTGACAAAGACGGAGTCGGGAGGCGTTTTCTGGCGAGTCATCTTCAACCGATTCATCTTCGCTGCAGTCTTGGCCAACTTGGTCACTCTTCTTGTTGCATGGGCTATAGGCGAGCCAAACCATCTCCAGTTCTACGCTGTTTGCCCACTGCCTTTCATCATGGTGGGATTTAAGCTCTATTGCAGCAGAATGTTTGACGACAGAATCCGATACTACAGCATCCATTCAGTCGGACAGAATTCCGAGGCCGGTCAACCCAAGGAGAGCCGTCTACGAAGTGAAAAGCTCGCCAGCCGATTCGGACATCCCGCGCTGTACAAACCCCTCATCACTCCCATGGTGCACCAGAAGGCGCAAAATCTTCTTCCTTCAGTCTACAGTGGTCGGCTCACCGATGGCCGAGAGGTAGATGGTGGCGACTTGATGACCGTGAGCGGATACTCGGATGTGTACGCCTTGAGCTCCATGCAGGGTGGTCAGCCTGGCAAAAGCGCCAACGGAGTGCCTGGTTTCGAATATGTATCCGAGTCGCACATGGATTTCGAGTATTACAAAAATCGAGCAGAGTTCGTGGACGACCGCGGCGGAAACGAAATGTATGGTCGACCTGACACCCCTGCATCATTCGGAGAGGGAAGCGAGGCGGGTGGCTCCAGGCCCGGGACACCACTTTCAGGTCGAGCCCGTACGCCATTCGGGGCCGGCAGCGCAAGCCGCGCTGATACTGGCTACCACGCGTTCCGACCCCCGGCTGCTGCTTTTGATCAAGGCAGTCGCACCCGCAGCCCATTGTACGCACAAGAGAACACGAGCTCCTCGGGTCTGGTCGGAAATGCCGCAGCTCCTCCGTTGAGCATCAGCCCAGTGTACCGTTCGCCCAGCCCCGGGGACTACGGCCGCGGTACGCCTGGCACCGCATCACCTCGGATAAGCACGCCCGGACCTGGCCCTGGACCTTCAGTAGGCGCCATGGGAGGTGGACCTCAGGGGTACAGCGGGCTGGCACAAGGGGAGATTGACACTGATCCGGATCCGATGCAGTACGATTACTTCAGGGGAACTCGGCCTCGCCGTGAACCTGGGAGCGGATGGTAATCCATGTCATGCGACGGTGTTTTGCGTGTTGAGGTGATCGTTTACATCATGGAGGTGCAAGGCGTTTGGGGTCTACTGGTTGCATAGAGAACCACGGTACATGGGGTTGGTCAAACCCCCGATCAAATTCCTTCAAAACGAAAACATGTAGCTCTAGAGTTTATAGACTAATATTACCGCCCATCTAGGCATGGGGTTGTTACGACTTGAACTTGCCTGTCTCATGAAAGGCGTCTATGTATGATGCCAAATCACCCGCAAGGCCCTTTATCAAGGCTTCTGACACGGCGTTCTGCTGCCAGGAGATGCCGATATTCAGCCCACCGCCGCTGACACTTCCCACGCCAAGGCCAATAGGGGGACCGGCAACCATGGAGCCATTGGTGAAAATGATGCGAGTAATGGCAGCGATGGAAGACTGCGAGAGCGGATCGCCCGTCAACACGCCGATGTTACTGATTTCCCAGGAGCTGTCGCGGGGATGGCCATCCTTCTTGCGCCAGTACTGAAACCAATCGCTGATGTAGTCAAGCCCGGAGATGGGATCGTTGACGGGTAGCCTGGACATAGTGGCGGCCAATTCGTTCTTGACGCGCCGTGCGATGGTCCAGATGATGCCGTCGAGGTCGGCGTGGGCATTGCGGACAGATGAGACCTCGGGGGGAGGATGAGTATGGGATGTACCTGAGATGAGAACACGAAGCGTGCTCAAGAGGCTGGGGTCAGCGGCTGGGCCGACGTATCGACGGCTGTTGATGGGAGTGTCTGCGACGAATGCCGGGGCCTCGTCGGGAGGGAGTCTGAGCGAGAGAGAGACAAGCGTCAGGGCGTGCAAAAGGCCGGTCAGGGATGTGGAGTTATTGCGGCTTGCGGTGATCAAGGAGGATAGGACACTGGGAGCCACGTCGACGGGTAGGACGCGGGTCTTGTAAGGTAGGGAAAAGTCGATGTTGCGGCTGTACCAGATGCATGGTTTGGGAAAGTGCAACCACGAGGGAGCGAGGCCGTGCCATAGTGTGTCGAGGATGAAGGGAAGGGTGTTTCTGTATGGTATGACGTCTTGTTGAGCCTCGGGCAGCAGCGGCGGATCGGGGAAAGAGAGCAGACGAGATGCTTCTTCGTGAGACGAGTCCAGGGGCGTGTTCAAAGCTGCAAGGAGATGCTCGTGGAAGACTTTGCCGCTGGTCCCATCGGCGATGGAGTGATGGTACCCAAACAGCAGATCCTCGTGGTACGCAGGGAAAAGCCCCTGCGGCGGCCGCACGACGATGAGCTGCCACGGGGGCTGCGTCTCAATATTCTGCCACAGCAGGTCATGGCGCCAGCCCTGCTTGTCCGCAACGGCATCCTCGTACTCGCCGACAGACGCCGCGTCGTCCACGGAGCAGAAGGCGACGTGGTTGCGCAGGTCGAGCTCGGGGACGTGGGAGAAGGCCGGGGAGTTGGTGCTCTGGCCGAGGATGCCGACTCGCAGCGTGGGGTGGGCGCGGACGACGCTGGCGAGAGCGGCGTACAGCTGGGGCCGGGTGAGGGGGGAGGCGAGCTGGTAGCGGCAGGTGAAGACGACGCAGCGGTAGATACCGAGGGGGTGGCGGGTGGAAGAGTAGCGTTCGCTGGAGGGTGTTGGCAGAATGGATGGACCTGTGCTGGGGGGAGGCACTTACATGTGGCTCAAGGGCCGGAGACGCGTGGGTTGAGGTGAGGGCGGCATGGCGTATAAGTTGGGCAGGGGATGGCTCCATACAGCATCCAAGAGTTCAGTATTGCTCGTCCAGGCTGAGACCTGGATCAAGATGGTCTGCGTAGGCGCAATAATGGTAACATGGATAGTTGGATAAGTAGAATACGAAGATAGATGGAACCAGTTATAGTCGGTTCATGTTCTGGAGAGCAGAGGCATTACAGCTCGCAGGTATTATGAAAAGGACCAACCCGGCGAGTGGCCTGTATGATATCAAAAGTGCAGTAAGCGCGAATGACCCGAGATGCGTGAATGGGTGGTTGCAAGGAGGAAGTCTATGCTCGCCAAGAGGCTTCTTCAGTCATCATCCACTACATGCAAATACCAACACCTTGGGCTGCCTACTATTACCCACTTTGTATCTTGCAGCCCGTGGGCATGTCATGGGAGGGGCCGCGCCTGTATGAGGTTGAAATTCATGAAAGGAAGCATATGATTCAGTCAAAGTAAAGAGGTGTTTGTACCCGAGTGCTAATAGTATTGGCCCGAATATTTCATCGGTATTCCGTTTCAGCGGCATCAAGGTTGACGGGAGGGAGGTTAGTGGAGGGTCTGAGCTGGGGCTGAAGGATGGCTGCAGGTGGGGGCGGTCTGGGGGGCGGTCTGGGGAGACGCCAGGCCGCTACAACGGCCCGCCGGTGGAAACGAGTCCACTAAAAACGCGACCTCCCAAACATGGCCGTCCAATCCATCTTGGCCCAACCCAAAACAATCTTTTGAGCCCTTGCACCTCAAAATACCGACTCTGCTCACCAGATCCCGTCGCCATTCGTGCACCCAGTCTCTCAGCTCTGCTGCCTCGCTCACTCGCAGCTGAACCCGCGCACCTGCGACTAGCCCTGTACAATCTTGTCACGGTTTTCGCCTTGTACAATTCGCGATACCTCACCTTCATCGAGGGCACCCGCGCCATCCATCCCTGCGTGCCCATGTTTTGACATGCGCGCGCCTCGGCCGCCTCGACCTCTGCACGCGATCGAGGATGCAGCCACGCACCGCGTGAACTTTGCCCGTCTCTAGATTGAGCTTCCTGGCCTACCCGACCCTGGTCGATGGACCGCGACAAGGACGCGCGCGCCACCCGGCCCAACGGCCGCCCGGCGGGCCTGGTCGTCAAGCCCGAGAATCGCAAGCCCTTGTTCGCGAAGCCCCAGGACGATGGCGCCGTAAAGAGTCAAGGGCTCGCCTCGCGGTCCGACGGCGGACGCTTTCGCGGCACGGGGAGAAGCACCCCCCTCCACGGCCGCAGGACCAACTCCGAGTCGAATCCACCGCCGCCGCTCTCTGAGCGCAGAGGAAGCAACAGCAGCGTCGCGTCGTCGGGTAGTACACGCATCCCGCGGCCCTCGAGCACCGGGCTCACGCAGCGCCGCGAGATGAAGCTCGCCGAGGCCTTCAAGCTGGCAGAGCAAGAGGAGCAGGAGCAGGAGCAGGAGCACCCGGCGGATGCGTCGCCGAGCCCTGCGCCTAGGACGTGGCGTGCGAGACCTGCGCTGGACCAAAGGAAGACGCGGAGCACGCCGGGCGAAGAGTACCTGGGCGCCAAGGGACGTCTAAAAGACTTGAAGGGAAGGCCTGAGGAAGGGTCCGCATCGCACGACGCACCACGGGCCGCCGTCAGCAATGAATGCAGAAAGAGCATGTTGCCTGAAAAGTCTCAGAATGGCATAGTTGGCAAGATCAATGGAGGCGCCACCCCGTCGGTTAGAGATCGCGGGGATAAAAATCGACCCCTTTCTGGTCTCTTTGGCCGACGCAGTCCGTTGAAGACAGCCGCTCCCAACGATGAAGGCGGCATTCCTCCTCTGGTTCCAGGCATTGAAGACTTTCCCCTGCCGTCCATCGAAGGTGCCGCGCAGCCAGAAGATGGTGTCACGCCAGCAACGTTGCAGCCGCCTGTCGCAAACAGCATCATGCCATCGCCCGAGAAAAGCTTCGGCTGGCTCGACCAGGATTTCACCGCGGGTGACTTGCAAGTATCAGACAGTCCCCGGATCCGTGTTCGTAGCCAGCCCTTTGCCAACCGGATTGCCTTCGACGAGTCTAGCAACGTGGACATCAACTCCCGAAACCGAGTCAACCCCCCGGGCACGCTCAACACCAAGCTTGATGACATTCGGAGACTCGAGGTCAAGGAAGGTGTAGACCAAGCCGCAGTCGAAAGGCCAAGACGGAATACAAAACTGGAAGACATACTGGCCAGGGAGACCCAGGCTGAGCAGCAGATTCCAATCCCCGATCGGCACCTATCGCGGCTGCAGAACACCAAACTAGACGACATTCGTCAAAGAGAGGTCGACGGGATCTCTCCACGAGTATTGGCAGGGATTCGTCTCGAGGAGATCCGTGAACAAAACTCCATGTCGCGCTCATTATCGCCCGAAGAGCAGCGTCCCCGGTCCAGTGAGGGACCGCTATCCAAGGTCGACACGAACATTGTATCAGCTGCTGAACCACCTGTGCGACCAAAGTCTGCGTTCGAGGCCGGCGGGGGAGAACGGATACCAGATACGCCGGTAACGATATTCAAGAGCGAACGGAGGCGCAGTTCTCTTTCACAGGGCGTACAGCGTGAGAACGATGATGGGAAGAGGGACGTAGATCTGCCGACGGCACGTCCTCTCAACACTCGCGCAGACTCGAAAGAGGTGCTGCAACGATTAGCTAGAGTCGCAAGCAACAGCCCTTCGCTTGAACACGAGCCACGCAGATCCCCAACACCGCCCCTTGAAAAGCCTCCAGCCGAGAAGGCAAGCCTAAGGTCTCGAATCACGACTCGCCATTCTGAGAATAGCAAGAGGCCCTCGGCGCCCGATATCAAGGAGCCGGCTAACCCCAGACCGACAGTTGGGTTCGCAGAGTTTGCAGGCCTTCGACGGGTGCGATCCACGGAATCGACTAGGAGTAAGAGATCCAGTCTGCACTCTGAGGGCGACCCAATCGACAGAATCGAGGCAGAGGCCAAGTTGTTCGCTCCCTTGGATAATTACTCTGAACGGGGATCGGTGAGAGCCCCATCGCCGCCCCCCGACGAGGACGACCAGGAGGAAGAGGACGAGGTCGAGGCGACCCCCAGGCCTAAGAGGCAGGATCCCTTGACCATGCCGACACCAAAAGTGACGGGCGCATATGTCGAGACGCCTGCTACGGTCAAGGTCGAGGATAAAATGGCGGACAGGGTGCACGCGAGTTCCGAGGAGGAGAGAGTCGAGCCCGCAGCGGCCTTGGAGACCAAGAGCCGTGCAGCTGTGACGAGGCGCCCGAGTAAGGACCGTGACACGGCGTCGGATCCGGGAACAGACGAAAAGGCGCACGCCAGTTCCACGTCGGCAGATGTAAGCAGGCCGCGTGCACGATCACTGCCGCGCCGCAGACCGCCACTGCGCAACTCGGCCAAACCACCGTCGGTCAAGGACGACTTGTTGGAGCTGCAACGAGCCCATAATATTGAAGATTCCACGCTGGATGACCTCGAGGATATCCTATCTGGTCGCAAGTCTGCAATACCCAAATTGGAGGAAGCTCTTCAGCAACTGCTTCCCAACGGCGCAGAACAGACGGCGGAAGCAAAAGCAAAGCCCACCAACGAAGAAGACGCCAAGGCAAAGAGCAAGATGACGGAGGAAACATCCGACAGTGAGCTTGCAGTCATTGATCGTATGAGCAGGTCGCTGCGAACCGGACTCATGGGAATCCGGACGGCCAGGGAGGGAATTGCGCGCCTCGAGGACAAGGTCTCACATGCCGACACGACACTGCAAAAGACAGCAGACGTTATTCCCGAGAAGCCGGCGGCTCGCCCAGCGCCAAGCGAGCCTGACGACTCGCAGTGGATGTACCTGCGTCTGCCTGTCCCTCGGCTCTATCGTCGCAATCCATACTTCAAACTGACCTGGGCTGGCCTCATCACCCTTGCCCTTGCCCTCTGGTTGCTTGCCGAGAGCAGCATGTGCGCAGCTTTCTGTCGTCCACAGTCCTGCTCGTCGGAGCCGTGCGTTTGGGCCTACGACGACCCTACCTTTGGCCGTGCCATCCCCGTCAAGCTGGACCAGTGGGCAACGGGCGGCTACGGGCGCAAGAAGTTTGCACAACTGTCGGAGGAGTTTGTCGACTGGCTCGCGGATGTCGAAGATCTCGCTTACGGGCAGGATATAACGGATCGCAACCCCGAGCAAATGACCTTTATGCAGCGACGCCAGCACCGGCGCCGACTCCTCAAGAAGGGCATCGTCAAGAATCCGGCCTCATCCCCGACACCTGAGCAAAAGGCCAAGTGGGACGCGTGGCACCAGACGCGCTTGGCTAGAGAACGAGCGTGGGAGGCGCGCGAGATGGGCTATGAGGTCGGCGATGTGGAGGATGCTTCGGTGGGAGGGGATCGGCGGGTTGGTTAGGCGGGCTCATGGAGAAGAGGCCTGCCAGCGAAACCACTGTTGCTGGATGCGCTCAAACATTGAACAGCCAATGCCTCTACAGGGGATCGAAGCATGCGGAGTACGGCATCTGGAAAATACTTGGTTGATGATGATTACGAGAAAAAGTTTTAGGGAGGCGAGGCGTCGACTGGCTCTAAGGATCAAAGGGGATGATGGATGGTTTATCCTATACACCAACTTTTCAAGGAGTTTCAAAGCTTTGGGAGTTAGCCAGCCAATACTCGGCGAAGTCGTTTGAGCGTGCGTTCAAATGCCTTTTGCTTGCTACAAGACTAATATGATTCCCAATCGCCGCATCGAGTGTTGCCATCTCCACGCGAAGGGGTACATAAGCGTGCTATCATTCGTATGCTCCTTCGTAAAACAAGATGATCCCTGTCGATTCACCGCCATGGACTCCTATAGTTGAATGTGTTTTCCCCCAACGCCATGTAACAGACACCGTACTCCTTTTTTGTTTCTTCTCAGTGTAACAAAATCGACTCTAATCATCAATGCCGTCCCAACTCCCATCATCCGCGCCGGCATCCTTCCCATCCGCGTCCTCGTCCTCGCCCTCGCTCTCCGCCGTCTTCTCCACCCAGGGCAGTCTCTCATCCTCGAGGCTCTCGCGCGCCCTCTCGCGCACCGACTTGACCGGACAGGTGCGCAGGGCGTCGACGAGGCGGCGCAGGCCGTCCAGCAGCGGCCGGGCGCGGGGCTCGGCCAGGGCGCCCTCGCGGTCCAGCTCGTCGACCCACAGGTCCAGCACGTGCAGCCTCACGCCGACGGGGACCCTCCGCAGGTCGCCGGTGGGCTCGAAGCAGCCGTCGGCCAGCACGGCCAGCAGCGTGTCGACACGCGCCGCATCATACTGCTGGTCGGCGGCCCAGCGGACGTGGGCGGCGAAGACGCGGCGCACGAGCAGCAGGAACTTCTCCATGCGCAGCACGTCGATGTCGGTCCACTGCAGGGCCATGACGGCCCAGAAGCCGCGCAGCCAGGCGTCGACGCAGGCCGGCCGCAGGCGGTGCACGAGCGCCGCCAGGTCCCGCGCCAGCGCCTGCTGCGGCAGCGGCCGGTCCGTCATCCACAGCGCGTAGTACAGGCCCTTCCACAGCTTGAGGGCGTCGGTGGGCGGGAGGGTGGCGCGCGAGGCGACGAAGGTCTGGAGCGACTCGAGCGAGGCGGTGCGCAGCTTGCGATCTGTCCCAGGACGGGGGGAGGTTAGCATATCATGGTTGGTGTTTCATGAAAGAGGGGATTGGGCGTACCACTGGATGCCAGGTTTTTTATAAACGGCATTTGCGATGCTTCGTTGGCCATTGTGAATGCTTGACGGGCGGCGGCGAACCGGGGAAGTAGCTGAGCGTGTTGGTTTGTATGGGAGTTGTGGGTGTTTGGTAGGCGTACCATGGCAACGGGCCAGGTAGAAAATTTGGCCCCGCGAGAAAAATCAAGGTGAGCGCCTCGGTGAGCGAGATCCCGATCAGGGGACCTAGTGGGGTTCCTGACCGAGCCATACCGGCCCCTGACCCAGCGGCTAACTCAGGTACTGTGCAGGAATCCCACCTGGAGGACCGGCAGGTGCACATGCATGGTTAGAGACAGAGGTATTCGCATACCATGTACACGCTATCGGTTGAAACAGCGTATCAGGTACAGCACCTACACACACGTAGCCGACTTGATTCCCCGCTGCAGCAACGGGGCGCGCAGACGGGGACGGATCCTCGTAGCAGAGCAGCAAGCTAGCGCCCCGCCATCCATCCTCACGCGACGAAACCACCCCCCCCACCTTCGTCATACCTGCCTGCTTGCCGCTGGGCGAGCTAAGGTAGACAAAAGCTCTGCCCGTTTCCTCAACCACGCAAGCTCAAGTTTTCCTGCGTTATCAAACCAGCACTTGTAGTTGCTTCTATGAGCTTGCGGTTGTCGTCCACGTCGAGATAAATAAAATAAAATAAAAACCCGCTGCTCCAACGCCGGCGTCTGTCCCCCTTGCTGGCTCGCTACTGGAGCTAAATCACCACGCAAGCCGAGATCGGGCCCTGGATCAACCCGTCGTTGACGAGAGCATTCGTCAACTATCTCACAGCTCGGGATTCCATCAACCTCGGTCTCTTCTCAGTTTGTTCTTCGAGAGTCATCATCATGTCCACCAAACGCATCGCCAAGGTACCTTCTCCCCTCCTCCGCGACCCAATCCACCGCCTCGGCTAACCCATCCCCGTGCAGGAGTTCCAAGAGGTCAACGAGGATCCCCCCGAGGGCTACACCATCACGCTGCCCCCCGACTCCTCCATCCACACCTGGCACATCGTGCTCGCGCCGCCCCCGTCCTCGCCCTACCACCCGGGCCGCTTCGGCATCCTGCTCACCCTCCCCACCGACTACCCCTTCAAGCCCCCCGTCGTCAAGTTCGTCACCCGCATCTACCACCCCAACGTCACAAACGACTCCCTCGGCAACATCTGCCTCGGCATCCTCAAGCCCGACGTCTGGAAGCCCTCGACCCGCATCCGCGCCGTCCTCGAGGCCCTCCGCAACCTGCTGCTCGAGCCACAGCCCGACGACCCCCTCGAAGATAGGATCGCCGAGGAGTACCGCAACGATAGGCCCGCCTGGACCAAGAACGTGAGGCAGAACGTGCAAAGGTATGCATCGGGGCCCGTTGAGTTCCCGCCTACGGGTGCACCGTGATCTCTATACGTTCTTCAAGGTTGTACGTTTTGCGTCATTGCTAGCGTTTGTTTTTGTGGCAGAGGAAAACAAAATACTTGCAAAATTGACCGCGGGCGACGTTCATTGATACAGCATCATATTCTTCCAATCGTTCAATACACGCAGCCTCTTACGATTCATGTTTCCCATCACTCTACTATATGTACCTTTCTGAATGATGTCCGTAGAAACACCTGGTAGTACCAATTTATAACCCATCTACGATTTTGATGATTCAGGAGGACTGATTTGCATAAAGCAACAGCCAAGCACAGCAAGCTCCTGTAATCGTCTCGAGCACAACATGTTGGTGATGTTCGGTTCATCATTTGGTCAGCTAGCTAGGAGGCCCGCCGCAGACATACTCCGAAGAGAGGCATGGTAATGTTCAACACCGAAAGATACTTTTGTCGCTTGGCCTCCTGGCACGCAGACACGAATTCTTCCAACATCCGCACGGCACATCGTCAAGTCAGACTCGACATGGAGATGAAATTTATACACACATCGTTGGTATCTTATATAACACTCGTTTACCGCCCGTCTCCCTGCGTGTGCTCCCCTTTGTACCGCCTCGACCTTTTTCCTCCCTTCACCCAGAATCCAGCCATCGTTTGAGTCCCCCTTGACAGAAGTTGGTATTGAACTGTATCGTGGTCTAAAGCCGTGATCGTCATGACGGAAAGGAAAAGGAAGAAAAAAAAAAAAAGAAAAAAACACAAAGAAACGGTTTTTTTTACCACAAGACATACTCCAAACATGATGCTGCCCGTCGCTCCCTCCCTTTCTAATATGCTTTCAGGAGATATGTAGGAAACAAACAAGTCCAAGAAAATATGTACCGAATGGTAGTTGCAGCCTCATCACGGAACTGTGTTGAGGTGCTGTGGAATAGTGCTTTCTCAGCACGTACTCTCTCAAATCCCATTAACGCCGTCCAGTAGTCTGACTCAAGGAAATAAGGCGTTCTGTGGCCGCCATGCAACGCCGTGCGAATGGGTCCTAAACGTCCGCCGCCTTCGTCTTCAAAACTCTTCTCTACTTTCTTCCGAAAAGCGTGCCGGTTCTCTGCACTTCAGCTTCACTTTCCAGCTCTGTTATGGTACCGCCACCAATCGTCTTGCCACGCGCCCTGCGCGCTTCGATGTCTTGGCGTGCTTGCTCTCGTCTTTGTTGCCGACGATCGTCGATGTCCGCCTGGCTGAGGTGCCCAAATCCATTCCGCCGCTTGAAGCACGCCTCCATGAGTGCGTTTGCGTCTAGCATTCGCCGAGGCATTGATTGCACCACCCCAAACATTTCCATAGGGTCCTTGACGGCTTTGATCTCGGATTCTCCGCACTTGAAGATGGCGAGAGCAATTCGGAAGAGTGTCTTGGAGCCGTCGTAAAAGAAGACATCCCACACTCGCAGGGTTGTTTCGATCGGCAGCGTGCCAATGAAACAGCTCATAAACCATGCTGTCATGCAAAGCGTGATTGGTGGGAGCCTCTCCGTGGAGACGTTTGTGTTGCCCTTGCCCCGTGACCTGGATGGTCGAGCCCTGCGGAGAGACCTGCTCGTCTGCGGCCTCGTCGAGGATGGCTCGCCGTCGAGCTCACCCCCTATCTTGTCCCAAACCGAAGGCATTGTGTCTCGGATTTCCGTCATAAGGACCCCGAGATCGACTTTGGACCCTTCAAGGCTCGTGTCGTGCGTTCCAGGGAGGTAGAGGCAGGTAATCACGTTGAGCAGCCAAAAGACCTGTTCTTCCGTCTCGACAAAGAGTAGCAAGAGTCCGCCGAGGAAATTGAGGCTCTGACAATACCCAATGCTGGGATTGTAAATAGCAAAAGCATGCAGCACACGCCGTAGGGACGAAATGATGGCCGGTTCGCCATCGACACCCTCGGCAGCCGCGGAACTGCTGGAGCTTGAATATCTCAGTGTCGAATGGTCGCTTTCCGAACTCATGTCCTGGCCCATCGGAGGCTTGAATTTGATGTTGTCAGGGAATGTTCGATGCAGATCACGCTCGATGGCGTCTGCGTCGACTCGCCTGGCCCGTCTCTGCAGGAGTTTATCGTAAAGCCCACCGTGCTTGGCCAAGATAGCCGGTCCTCCGGCATAGTAAAACCAAGCAGCCCCGCGCCAGTCGGGTGGGATACCCTTCCGTACAAACCTCCTCGTCTTCGCATTCATGGCCGGGAATCGTGTCGGTCGATCGGTCATCATACCGCTTTCCTTCATGTACGCAATCCATTTCTTCCGTCGCCGTGCCAGATATTCCGAGTAACCCTTGTTCCAAGCGTCGTACTGCTGCCGCGTGACATGTTGGTTCTGTTTCTTGAAGCCATAGCGATCGCGAGAACCGGGCTCCTCGGTTTCCACTGGTAGTGATGGAGCTGGAGTCCGGGCTGGCGCTGGTGCTGGCACGGGCTCGTGGATCGGTTCCGATACTGGAGCAGGAGGTGGACTGGAGGCGACTGGATATTGGGGAGGACTGCTGTGTATGGCGGCAGAGTCCGACTTTAGGGAAGGATCAGACTCGAGCGATTTGCCTGAATCGCGCTTGTCTTTGCTCCGTTCATCGTCGTCATCATCATCGTCGAGGTTCGTCTCGTACTTGCTAGCAATGTGTGGAACAGACGAAGTGTAGGCGAGACTGGTAAAGAACATCTTGGATTGCCGGATTTCAGAGTCCAGGGCCGAATTCTTGTGCATCCGTGCATCGTCATTCCGCGGGAGGTCATCCATCAGTTCCTGTCTTGCGGGGTGGTCCGATGCAGGTGTAAAGGGCCGTGCGTTGACTTGTTCACTGTCATCATCGTCATCCGCGAAGCCTTTCTCGTACATGCCCATAACATCCTCTAAGCTCGGCTCGTGAGGATCGGTGTCCAGTGAGGTGACGGACGTATCCTTTGTAAGCACGCTGCTGCGTTCCGTGACGGTGGTGCCGGGGCCAGTCGACATTGTGTGGTGGGATCTGAAACTCGAGCGATGCTCATCTCCACTGAGCCAGGGCGCGGCTCCACTAAAAGTAGGGGCTGACGCTGAGCTATCGACCCGCTGGTTCCCGAATGGTGGACGAGGGCCTGGAGGGTGCGGGTGACTAGCGTTCCTCATTCGCGAGCTCGAGCGCGACTCGTTTGAGGGCGGGTAGGCTGAGGCGAAAGTGGATGAGGATAGATGAGATGCATCTGAAGGAAGTCTCGGCCTGCCCCAGGCAGGTGAAGGAGGTGGAGGTTCGATAGGCATGCCGCGGGAGAAATCCAACGGTGGCAATTGTCTTGAGTGAGGGGACCTGGGAAGTTCGGGCTGTTGCTGTTGTCGCAGGCTCTTGGTTCGCGGTCTAGAGAAGTTGCTAATGAAGCTAGCATCGGAGGCTCGGAGATCGTGTAGTGACGACTTTCCATTCAAAGGCCGCGGAGGAGTGTGGCGCCCTTGACGAGAATCCGGCCTCAGTGTCGTGGCATCAAACGGCGACGATGGGCCTGGGGGAACATGATGGGCTTGCGGTTCAAAATGAGAGTCGTGAGCGTAGAGGGGAAACCTGGCAGAGGTCGGGCTACTGAAACCCTGGGAGCCGTGATGGAGGGAGTCCCACCGAGGTGATGTTGGAAGTGAAGGATTCTGGTGCGAGTAAGGCGGTCCATAGGTGGCGGAGTTTGGAGAGGGAGGCATGCGAGGCTGCGACGGGTCATAAGGCCTCATTCGTGAGGAATGGAGTGGGAGAGGACGATCCCCACTTCCCACGTATGGAGGAGATTCAGGTTCATAATCGCGGTCGTACTGGTAGTGATGAGAAGCAGCCATCGTGCCCATACTTGTTGGAGTCCAGCAAGTACTGCCGGACGTACAGAGTTGATGATTGGCAGCACCCAATTCCTGCGTAACGGCGGGATGTTAAAAGACCGTAGGGTCTTGTCGACTGATCAGTGCAGTCGAATTTGTCGGGAGAGAAAGATAGAGAAACACGATGCCATTGCTTCCAGTCTGTATTCGGCGGGAACGTGTGGGATAAATCCAAACCCGCAGGGCATTGATGGAAGACACAACCGCACAGCGTTTGGCAGTAAGAGAACGTCTGGAGCCAAGAATCGTCAGGTTGAAGATGATCCCGTGGAATTGCTGGAGCAACGGCGGCAAAGGGAGAGGTATGTCGCGGTTCGCAATCAGAGAGGGGGCAAGGAACAATATGTAGAAGTTGTGAATCAGAGTTCAGACATCCATCCGCCCGACAGTGGCCGATCGCTACAGTACTGATGACTCTTGGTCGACAAGGCGAAGGGATATGTTTGCTGTGTTCGAACACCGGAGTCGTTATATGGCAGTCGGAGAATACACTCCTTGTCTCGGCTTCCGTAGGGAAAAGTTGGACTGTCGATTCGAATTTTGTGCGCAGATGGGTGGATAGCGAGGGACGGTTCGAGTCGAGCCTACGAAACCCCCGAAGGGGAGCAAACGAACTAGTGTGGTTGTGTGTGGTCAAAGACTCGACTTGGTCGAGTGAATGCCGGTCTGGGCAACAAGGCTCAAGGTGCGAAGGTTCAAGAAGTGAAAGGCAAGAAGAAGAGGCTGTCGTGGGGGAGCGTGTGTAGGTGATGGAAGTGAGGTGAGGTGAGGTCGGTACCTAATGTTAGGTAGGTGGTCCACTAAAGTTGGGGGAGGGGGGGCGGCACGTATTGCGAATCCGCACTACCAAAATAATGTGGAAGGCAGCTTGGGCAGCTCCTGCTACTTCCTCATCTACCGCCTCGAGGAGTTGAAAGTAGCCATTCGCGACGTTTTCTCTCCCAGCTTGCATACAAGATGCTTTCTACTGATTAAAATTGATTCCTCTCCAAGAGAGGAGAAAAAGTCGAAACAGATATGAGGAGGAAGAAGCAAGCCAGCAACAGATTCGACGACCGTGTATAGCATAACCCACAAACCAGGTACTCTAGTCAGTAAGGCTAGGTACAGCAGATGGAACGCCCATATGGAAGGAAAAACTCGAAGCAGGATCCAGGACCAAGAACGACAGCCAAAGCTAACAGGGGGGGCAACTCGGTGGAACGGCTAATCGGTAGGGGTTGCAGACAGGGGGAGGAGATTCCAGACGAAAGGAAGGCTTGAGAAAACGGTGGGACGAGATGAGATGGGATCAGAAAAACGGCCTACATCTGCAAGGGACTGACATCCGCTAACAATTGTGCCAAGGCTCTCGTGAGAGTCTGCTCTCGACCTACACGTCCCGGCGAACTCACCAGCATAAAGCACGACCTTCAAATGAGGCAAACACGACAAAAGGCCATAACGCTACGATGCGCTAGAACTTCCCGGTGCATCCCAACGGCCTTCGAACACTGCACTGGAGGCATTGGCAGATGACACCAAGCCACGCCGGGCCCCTGTGTCACCAGGAATGACGCGCCGCGGCAGGACGGGAATGCCTAGCCTGGGTTTGCGCCCGGGTCCCGTCAATAAGAAGCAAGCAAGATCCAAGGCCCCAGCGTCCGGTGCTTGTCAGGGGCACTGCACCCAGTTCCAGCTCGTCCGAGCCCACTTGACGCTGGAGCTCTGGGCCAAGCGCTTGAGGTTTTCGATGTCACTGGCAAAGCCATCAGTCTAAAGAAGAGGACAATGGCTCAATCCCATGTGATTTACATGACGATCCTATCTTGTCGGGTCGAGTGCAACCCGGCGTCGGCATGTGCAAAGTCGATGCAAAGTCCGCCTCTCTACGAGGCTTGGGCCCCCTCCCAAGCATCCGGTCATGCCCAGCCTGCTATGTTGGTTACTTTGTGGAACCCCATTTAGTGATCCCTCATTTCGGGGCTCTCTCCCTAAGCTCAAATATCCCTGAACAACAAACAAAAAGCTGACAACATGACGCTCGCAAAACCCAGTATGTTTGCCTGTGCGTCATGCTGACGTTGATGCTCCGCATCAACTTGATTAATTCTTCATGATATGGCCGCAAGGTGAGGCTTGCCAGTGGCATATGTCCTACGGCAACCTCAGCCCCGGCACTAACTGCCAAGCTGTGCTTTGTGTCACGGTTCGAGACCACGAAAACTAATGCAACGGCCTGCTGAGACATTGGCTATGCTCAGTGCAGTGCATTCTTTCTTTACTTTTCTTTGCGCACGTTCCTAGCATGTTAAACAATCTCAGTACAGCTGTCAAAATAGCCAAGTAGGGCTTGTACTCTACGCACCATGCCAACAAACGAGTACAATTTGGTCGGTACTGCTGAGCTATTTCTCGTCGTGAGCGAGACCTGTTCAGGCAGTGGTTCGGCCTGCCAGATACATTTCTTCACCATGCTAGTCTTTGCAGTCTCATGTGTAAACTTCTCTCGACTACGGTCTGTGACGGGATCTGCATCTCATCTCATACACCATTCTGACGGGAACCGGCCCGCTCGCCACCCCTTGCCAACCAGTGCCAGGGCGACCATCGAACCCGCAGTTGTGGTCAACAGGCTGATTTGGGGCGCGGCACCAACTCATTAAACCCACCGGTTGGAGCTTTCTGTAGGCCTAAGCAAGAAAGACCCCTGGCGCATCCATGTCGTCCCATGTGTGCCCAACTATGCGCATTGATAGTCTTTTGGTCCATAAGCATAACTCCATCTACACATCGACTCGCGCGGGCCATCATTTGCTGGATATCCCCTGCAAAGCTCGTGTTATGTCGAGATGCTTTCACAGGAATTATCCATCTCGATGTCATCGGTGCGATTGCGGACGAAGTCAGTATTTTGCTACTTACTATGTTTTTGATTTAGCAGTACTGTTGGGTTCGGCAGCAGCTCAGACGTTTCAGGCGCTAATTTGCGTTGACGATCTCTTCGAGGGGATTCACAGTACACGTGCTAGGGTTCCGGAATCCGCATGATGGCAAGGGAGCCAAATGATGGGAAGGGAAGACACACTTGACCTGGCCGACTTATTAATATGAATTCCACCTGAGCAGGTGCCACGAGGTGTTTTGTCTCCTCTCCACAACGGCCCCTTTTCTCGTTGACTTTCCAAGGTGGATTTCCAGCATCATTGAAGAATCTGGTCACTATGACAATGACGCATGACGCATCGACAAAAGACGGTGGTCGCTGATCACAACAACCCTTTTTCGATCAATGCACCTCAACGCGTCCGCTTACACGACGCGGTTCCATTGCACATGCTGGGGGCATTAGTCAATTCGTCTGTCAGCCTAGTCCATACGCCATTTCCTTTTTCAAGCTAATCCCAACCCTCCCTGCCAGCTGAAGCAGTCAGAATATCTCGTCCAAGAGAAGCCGTGAGGCTTTCACTTCGGTCGATTATTTCAAAATCATCCCTTTCCCGCAATTCGCCAGTTTCGCTGGGAACACCATACCCACCGCCATCAGAATCCTGCACGCTTGGCATCCTAAGATCTATCATCCAAGATTGTCCATGTTCGGTTTGACATATTGACAGGCCATATGTAGTGAGCCCTTGGTTCGGTGCCCCAGTCTTATATCGCGAGCAATAAGACAACAACATCCGCTTGAATCATCACTGTCTTGCTATTTGCTTGGCAAGGCTCAATTTTCTGTCTTCGCTGTTGTTCCTTGTACTTTCCGATTCTTTCCCCCTATTTCCTGACGAAAAAAATCCGCATCTACCCATGCAATTATTTATCTCCTCCTGTGACCTTCACAGGCGTCTCTAGGCCCTCCTTTCTTCGCTGCCGTCTATTGTATACAGGGTTTTTAACTAGGTGTCAGTACCGACAAGGCTTCCTTTGGCCGCGAGCATTCCACCATGCCGCTGCTCTCCCTACCCCGGATTGGTGTGCCACACCCACCTTCGCTTCACCGTCCTCGAGCCCGCTTTCCTTCGTCTGGTTTGGGCTAGCCACGTGCTCCTTCGGCTGTCCTCGCCCGTCCCCTGCTTCTCCATCCATGCAGGGACGCGCCAGAACCAGTGATCCAGGCCTGAGAGGACGTGATAGGATACGCCCAGTCTGCATCTGTCCCCATGCAGCCTGTCTACTTCGGGCGCAGCAATGTAACCTGCATTTCGGCGATATCTCCGGCGCCCGGACCTGCCTTTTTGTCACGCCACAATGCCACTCCTCGTCGCTTGGCGGTCACAGCGGGTGCGCCTCGACGAGTCTGCCACATTTGCCTGCCCTTGTCCTATGGATGGAGGCCGCTGCATTGTGACTTGTCTAGAGGTTTCTCCGCGCCATCCGGCTCACTTCAGTGGCAATCCCTGCGATGTTCGGGGCACCCGAGAGCGTCCCGTTGCTTTGGATGGTCCTGCATTAGTAAACGAGTGTGCAGTCTGGGCTATTGTGTGCTGTTGCGCCCGATACCCTAACTCATAATCATATTTGAGGGAACGGGCTCGTCACGATAGTCGTTCAGTTGTGCAGCCGGCGTCTAATAATTGGATCCATCAATATCACCGTAGCAATCTGTTGCGTCCTTCGTGTGTGCTTTGGGTGATTCCAGGGCTGGTGTGAAGTTCGCAGACCCCGACTTCCTTACCTTAATGGGAGCTTCACACGGACATCTATTACTCTTTAGCTTCGGGCAAAACCACCTTAATGGAAAGCGTGAACAATATCACCAGCTCATATACAGCACTTGTCACCTGTTGACATCCTAGAGCAATCTCCTAGTGCATAAAGAGCTTGTAAGTATACAACGCTCCCTGACGCACGTATGGCGTGTCGCCCATGATCATCCGGCCAACTATAGGGTAAGCGCGAGCATTGTCATGACCACTTCCACGATCCAACAAGTGGAACGTTCACGTGACAACGATGTTGCGCATTCGGAGTCGATGACGCCGGAGCGCTCGCCTTGCTTTGCAGATCCAGCTGCCAATTTCGTAAGCGTCTCCTCGTCGCCGCTGGGGGTGAGCGTAACGGACCCGAATCCTCGCAAAACTTGGAAAGCACAACCGTCCAAGCGTTGTAACAGTCGAGAGGAGTGGCCTTGCAATTCAATTGGCCCGTCCGCCCCTCATGATCGGCTGCCTGAACGAAATGCACGAAATATGATGCGTTACAGGGTACGTATTTTGGAGTGCGCACGGTCCGGAGAATAGCCGTAGACAGTTCTCACACTGTGCACATCCCCAGCCACCCATTTCCACAAGCGGCTGATCTGCAGAAGAGGTGCAAAGCCTGCGACCGCTATTGACGTGATCGCACCGAGCATCTGCCCTGTACGAGGTTAGCCCGAAGTATTGAGCTTGGTCCCTCGCGCGCAGCACGGCGACCTTCCCTCAATCTTTAGGGTAGCGAGCACGTTGCCAGATCAAGGGCTAATGTCAGCTTGCCGTTGGGGACTCCTCCCCCCATCGACAAGCTGACACTGATGCAGCTGCCTCTTTGTTGGGGGAAAGGGGGCAGAGAGCAATCGCCCACACTCGGTCCTTGTTAGTGCTGCAGTGCCGTTCTTGCTCGAAAGCCCGCTGCCACCCACAAGAGGCGGCGCAGCTAGCTCAAAGCATCAAACACCAATTCCACCATCGTTCTTGCTATAGGGGCCTCTTGTGCCGTCCAGGTTGAGGCAGTACAGTGTCAGAAAGGAATGAAAAGAAAGGGGCTGCCGCGGAGAGCGAACAAGCAAGCCGATGAAATGGGGGGCCGGCGACGAGCTTCTGAGGCTGCTGCCAGGACTTGGGGTAGCTGTCGCCCCCGCCCACCCCAGCTCCTACGTCCATCACTCCAGCCTCCCGTCCTCATCCTCTACCGTCTCTCGCTCGTCGCAATGGACAGACTCCAAGGTTCCTCATACTGTACAACAAGGCGTCAAGCCATAGTGACCACGCGTCTCTGCCACGCAATCGACACTGTGGACCTTATCCTCAAACAGCCAGCACTTGAGGGTACTGCAAGTTTAGCATTCTAGGTCTCCCTACCTACACTGAACCTTGCCTTGATACTGTCCATGAGTGCCCGGTTGACCAGTCGACCTGCGGTTTGGCTCGCATGTGGTTTGTCCTTTCACTGCCCTCCCTCCAGTTTACCTAGTAAAACCCGGAGCCTCTGCCCTCTTCGAGGTATCTGCTCCATCTACCGGACTTGACGTAGGAAGCTGCTTTAGTAGCTCTGTAATCCGGAGTACCTTAGTTAAGGTACCGGAA
>KL660533.1:0-67674 GCA_000732775.1 Stachybotrys chlorohalonatus IBT 40285 | reverse complement strand
CCCCCCTTCCACTCCCTCTGGCCCGCCGCCCTCCCTCTCTCCTCTCTCATTCTCTCTTTTCCTCGCTTCTTTCCCTCCTCGATATTCACTCTCGCCCGTGCCGCCCCTCATCAACTGCCAATTGACTCTCTCTGTGTCGGGTAATTTGATACTCGGATCTACCTCTACCACTTACACATCGCCCAACCATGTCTGCCCGCAAGAGAAAGCAGGAGGAGGAGGAGCTCGTCTCCCTACCCGAAGAAGACGATGGAGAGGAGGAGGAAGAGTAAGTTGTTCCCTGACCTTCTCTGTCATTATGTATCTCCTTTTGTTGTTGCTGTTGTTTTCTTTTGTTGGGAGAGTGTTCGCCCGTTGCGCAATAGTGCAGGAGCTGTCGCAAGCACCGCGGAATCGCGCTATCAGAGCTGAGCTATCGCAAAGCTCCGATCGCGTCCCGCATTTGCGCCTGCGACTGCGACTGCGACTGCTCTCGCACTTGCGTGCATATTTGCCCCTCCAGCTTTCCATCCATCATAGTGACGCAGCGAATCCCGAAGTATTGGTCGCAAAGTATCTCGCTAATTTTCTTCAAAAGGTACATCTCCACCGGGGATGAAGACAACGAGGACGAGGAAGAAGATGACGATGAAGAGTACGACGAGGAGGTTGACGAAAATGCCGAGGAGAACGGTGTCAACGGTGAGTCTGCTCGTCCAGCTATCATTACTTGGAACGTCGCCATTCTTGCGCGACGCCTCCACACAAGGCGCGACTGCAGCTCCTTCAATCGCGCCTTTTGAGCAACCCCATCTACGTTGCACATGAACCCACTACCCATTTCATATGCTATGCATTGCTCAATCGCTGACTCTCCACCTAGAGGATGAGCCGCCCGTGAAGAAACGCAAGACGGCCGAACCTTCGGCAGAGATCGCTGACGGTGACGACGCCGAAATCGACGAGGAGGAAGAAGCTGCCGCTGAGGATGACGAGGAGCAGGAGGAGGAGGACGATGAAGACGCTGATGCCGATGCCGATGCCGACGCCGACGAGGAGACGGCCGACGTGTCGGCTCCAGCCAAGACCGCCACCAGTGCGACCGATGCCCCGGCTACCGAGGCGGTCGCCGAGCCCAAGGCGGTCACGGCGGGCGGCGATGAGTAGTCGCAGCCCACGCGTGATGCATGGACTTCCCTTTCGCTCGCGGTCCAGTCAGCCTGATATTCTGAGCAATCTCGAAGTCCTGTGAACAAGAGCAAAGAGTAGTGTTTTGAATAGGACGTCGGATAGTTGAATAATATGCCTCCCCAAGGCGATGAAGGTTCGCATATTGTCGTGCCTCAGCCCATTCCCTGAAGTAGATGTTTCTTCTCATGGTGCTGTCCAATAATGCCGTCACCACGATCCAGGGTGTTGATGCGTCACGCCATTCGGTACATCATCAAAAGCCAAGTAACAAGAAGTCCGAATGGAGAGCCCATTGCAACAAAACATGAAGTAGGATGTACGAGAAGGCAATGTCCATCAATCTGGCATTCCAAGTGGCGATGGCATGCAACGATTGGCTATGGCTTGGCGTTGGGCCGCTTGGCGCCCGACCAAGTCTCGGTCTTGGACGTCCAACGAAATGCAGGACAATCTCTTCCGAATGGCCTCACGAAACAACATTTCTGGTTCCCACCTTGGCCAGACAGATATAGACTTTGGCGCTAGAAAACAACACAAATTTGTATGGCAAACGTATGAAATGGGAAGGCGTATGGGAAGGAACACAAGGACGACCTTCCCACCTACCTACTCACTTTCCGAAATGGCAGGTGCCATGGAAGCTAACGGATAAGGCAGAAAGGCAGGAAAGTAAGTACCTCAGACATCCGCTCGATGATGGAAGGACACCAATGCTGCAGGCATCGAAACGGCTTCACCTTCTGCACCTGCATAGCAGTGATAGTTTTCGATGCGAAACAACGTGGCCAATGAACTAGGGAGGGCTCAGACCGGAGTTGCCTTACCCGCGAACCGGGAACAGCCCCGATGGCGTTGTCGAGAGCGCTCGGAGACAAACCCAAGCCTTCTGGTCTAGAACCGCCTGTCCAAATTCCCTCTACTTTCTTTTCCCCTTGCAGCCCAGCAACCCCTCCCTCCACTACCAGAGGACGTGGTTGTTTCAAAAGGCATCTCGATGCTCTGCATCCTTTGCCTACATACCGGTGTCCTGAACGGTCGACAGCCGAGCGGCGCGTTTTCACGGACAGCCCACGCAAGACCGCTTGAGGGGTCATTTGGCTGCTGAACGGGGAAAACCGTGGGAGTAGGGCCAAACAAACCAGGCCACTGGCAACTCAAGCATCCATTATCTAATGGGCTGTGGCCAAAGCTGCACGTCGACGGCGCAGGGTTGCTGCAACCGAACAAGGCTTCTTTGGTGAAGGAATGCATACCTATATTATGCTCAATATGGTCTGGTAAGGTGAGACTAGCACCATCGTCCAGCCAGCCTCGTGCTGACACCCTAGCCACAAGAGTCCACGACGGGTCAGGCGCATAACGCATTATAAATCACATCACTAAAGACCGCATGCAGTAGGTAGCAGGTAGCGTACTTCTAACCAGGTACGACGGAAACAACATGGTGAGCGACTACTCGGGACCGCCCGTGCCATATCCTCCGCCCCCAGGAGATGAGCGACAGCACGTACTGGCAGGGGAATTCCAGCTGGATGGGACGACAGGCGATCTCCCGCCCCTGCCAAGGACCCCAGTCCTTGTCCAGCAACCCAAGCTTCGGTCTGGATTTGGGCTGGACACCCTTTTTCCTTCTCCAGCTGAGACTGGATATGGGCTGCGACACGCCACATGAGCGGGCCTGCCGTGGGGGACAGCGGGCGAGAAGATGAGTTAGCAGAGGGCTCGCCCATTTTCGACAGCAGCTTCTACGAAGTGGTACGACCACAGACGGCGAACAGAAGAGGATAAACAAAAAGAAAGGAAAGAAAAGGAAAGGAAAGGAAAGAAAAGGAAAGTAAGGAACAAGAAGAAAAAGAAAAAGAAAAGGATGAAAACACTGATCTGACCCAAGCAGAAGACGGTTGAGAAACAAAAGATGTCTGAGTGCATCGCGACTACCAGCCCGCGAGAGCCGCCAGCGACGAAGCCCAACACGGCGGCCCGAGCCTTGCTGGCGACGCGCCCTCCCTTCCTAGATCCTAGATCCTAGGGCTCTAGGCCTAAGCCAGCTTGGCTAGTTCTTTTCGGATTTGCTTCTGCCAGAGCGGATGCCGCCCAAGGCAAGCACATGGCATGGGCGTAGGCATGGGCGCAGGTCTGGGTGTTGTCATTTTCCCTTGGTGGCTTGTAGCAAGACTCGGCTAGAATCGTACCATTCGGTGGGAAAACCTGCTGGAGGCCTGGCCAGGATGGCGTCCCAGATATCGCCAACCATTGGATGTCTGGCGCTGAGAATTGCTTTTTGCCAAACGGAACTACCGTTTAGGCTTATTATGCAGCTGGGGGCCTGCATGGCTCCTGTCTTTCCTCCCTCGTGGCTCTCCGCGGAGACTCACCTGGGTCCTGGGCCTTGGGATCGCAGCCCCTCTTCTCGCGTGCCCTTGATCCAATCCCAGGCGTCCCGAACGGCCGGTGACTCTGAACGGGCTGTCGGGGAGCATGGCCCAGAAACCGAGAGACCGGGCAGGCCTGAACCGTACTATCGGGACGAGCTGTGGGGGAAGTTAATGCTGGTAAGAGAGGGGGAGGAGCTGCATGGCTCGTTGGGATGTTTATATCTCGAGGTGATATATAAAGGAGGGGGCCCTCACACTCAGCCTTGGCATCTTTCTCTGCACCCCAAGTTCATTAGTCCTCACGACCATACCATTCGATACGCAGTCTCTCTTCTCATATCTTCCCTTGCCTTTTCCCCATAGCTGCACATGTGGAAGGTTGTCAGCATACTTCACCATGAGCGAATATAGCTCTACCTATCTTGACATGAGCAACATCATGAATGTAAGTTGTGTCGCCGTCATCGACGCCGCCAACAGAAGGTTAAAGCTGACGAGTTCGAAGGCCCCATCACTATCTCCCGTCAGTCTCATGTCTGACTGGACATCGCTCGATACCCAACTGGGAGACTTTGCCTACGCCGACACCACCTTTTCCAACCTCGACATGTCGCCGTGCAGCTATACATCAGCCGATTCAAGCCTTGCGTGTTTCCCGCTGCCATTTGCGGTAACCAACGCAAACTGTCTGCCCATGAACCTTGGATTCCAGCGCAACTGGGCCGAAGGCGTCACCTCCGTGGATAACCAGTTCATGTCCACACTGAATTCAGGCGTTGCTCCTTCGCCCTCGCCTCCTGTGCTCTCACCACCCTTGCCATCACCTGTCATGACCAACAACAACGGCTTGAACCTTGACCCGACCAACACCAAACCACCACCCGAGAACAACAAGTCATCCGCACCTGTAAAGGAGGCCTCGAGCAGATCCCAGAGCCCAAAGCGGAAGCCTCAACACACCCAAAAAGTGAAGAAGCGGCAGGCCACTCCTGCCAAGGCCGGGCCTGTCTCTGCATCGACTGCTGCGGCGCCGACCCGGCCACAGAGCAACCTTCGTACAGCCACACGTGCCCCGAAGCGGGCCTGCAATATGAAGCGAACTGCAGAAGATGCCGGGTCCGACAGTGATTCGCGTGCACGACATGCACACAACCAAGTCGAGCTACACTACCGCCAGCGACTGAACGGTTACTTCGAGCGGCTGCTGGCAGCGCTGCCGGCACGGGACGTCAACGGCGATGACGGCGATAGCGACGAAGAGGATGACGGGCAGTATCGGCGCAAGGTCAGCAAGGCCGAGGTCCTGGACCTGGCCAGACGGCGAATCGAAGCGCTCGAGTGGGAGGTGGCTACACTGGCGCAGGAGAAGAAGGAGATGGGCAAAGCTAGGGAGCAGATGGCCAAGGCCCTGGGGAGGAGAATGACCAGCAATGTCGTGCAATAAGCGGGCGAAACGGAGGCGGTGCTCGGATGATTTGTTTGCGTTTCGCTGATGACCTCTGATACATGATGATTTTACGGATAGCGGGAATTGGGCGGCTAGGTAAACCAGCAGGTGAGCCTTTGGAATTTGTTTCGTTTCTAATATATTATACCTCGGCAGATAGAGATGGGATGGGCAGCTATGTTTTGTAATCAATATCCAGCTTATTGCTTCAATGCTTCTCTGTCTGATTGTACATCATGGTGGTCGCCTGCGGCGGAACCAACGCCTGGAGCTTGATGGTTGGTGATACGCTAAAGGCAGTGCTGAGCTCCTGACCGAAGTGGAAAGTGAAGGGTATAGAGGCTGAAGTTTGATTTTCACGGGGATCAAGCCATCCAGCAGCATTCCGAGACCTTATCCGTGTGATCCTGAGCACGTTGCCTGCCAGTCTTCAACCCCTTTGCGACAACTGGTGGCTACTCACACTCCGGGCTTCCTTACAGGTGTTCTGGCGCGCGGTAGCCGCAACGCCCATGGTAAGACCGAAACCATACGCTTCAGGCGTCATGCCGACGCGAAACGTAGCAACTTGACAGAGTGTGCTACTGAAATGAGTGACACGAGGGAGCCGAGTCGTGGCAGTGTCCAAGTGAGCAGAAAATCATGCGGCTGAAAGTTGATTGGAGCGGCTGCCGGGGAGGCTGAAAGGTGGGAACCCGCTTCACATTGTGTGATCAAGTTTGATGACTGACGGTGGCTTTGTGACGACTATGCTAGTATGCGCTATCAATATGTACTGATGGTATGCTTGCACCGTATCAGAGGCAATAATATACAGTGGCTTGCTGCTTGAAGAGTTGGGCTGAGAATGCGGAAAGGCGCAGTAGTCTCAACCGCTTGACTCGAAGCGCGGTGCTCACCACCGATTAAACGAGTGTACTCCTTGAGGGTTAAGGTCGATATTTGGAACAGGAGCATATTAGAAAGGTGCTATAATTTTGACCGGGCTGTCGGGTGTGACGCTGCTTCTTGGTTTTCCTCCTCCATCACGATTGCAATCTGCTTCCGTAGCTCCGCAGCCAGAATGACCGCCTCATCATCATCAAGCTCCTCCCTCGTGCCGCGGCCAAACATGGTGAAGCTCTCCCTCGTCCTCCCACTCGCGCGAATGTCAGGGCGCGGGATGAGGTGAAAGTGCATATGGGGCACGACCTGGGCGGCGGCGGCACCGTTGTTCTGGACCACGTTCCAGTCGGCGACGCCTGTGGCCCGGACGAGGGCGCGGGACAGCAGGCGGATGTAGCCGCCGAGGTCGCGGGCCTCGGCGGGCGTCACGTCGGACACCTTGGGCCGGTGAGCGCGAGTGCACAGCAGTAGGTGGCCGCGGCTGAGGGGCAGGATGTCGAGGAAGGCGACGAGCGAGGGCGTGGAGAGCACGACGAAGGAGACGGGGGACGTGAGATGGGGCGAGAGGGAGGATGGCGGGTGCAGAGGGTCGTAGGGGTCGTGCTTGGCCGCGATGGCACAGAAGGGGCAGCCCTGCTCCGGGGAAGGGGGCGATTGGGGGTCGAACATGGTAGCTCGAAAGATGGGTTTCACCTCATGGATACGAGAACAAGACGAGCATGTAGACCGTGGGCGGCTGGAAGGGTGCCGAGTGAATCGATGGTGCGGATGGGTGGTGTGGTGGTTTGCGCTTGAGTGTTGATTGGTAGGTAAAGCTCTCTCTCTTTCTCTCTCTCTCTGTCTATAAATGAAGGGACTAGCGCTACACTCCCACGTTGCTCGTTGAAGCTTGGCGGGTTTGATTATAGGCACACGGACATGGCCAAATGACGAAATAATTAATATCTGGTAGGCTATCCTTGCTGCTGGTAGCTGCACGAGGTGCGGCTAGGCGTACTAGGAAATGCATGGGGAAATCACTAGGTATGTTGGTAATGGACTGAGCGATACCTCGTGTACCAGTGTTTACATGAATGTACATGACCAAAGTAATATCAATATAAGTAGCCCGAGGTGCCTAAAAGTAACCCATCACAAGCGATGCAGCTAATGCCATGGATAAATGTCTTTTAAAAGCATGGCTACAACATGGCCTGGACTACGACCACAACCCACTAGGCATCAGCTCCTCACCGCCTATTTTCGCCGGCAGTACATTACCATCGTTCTCCACCGCCCACTTCACCGCCCGTTCTTTTTCCGCATCCCACTTCGAAAGGTTTCCCTGCGTCGACCTTACCACCAGCCCACCTTGACCAACCACCACTTTGCCTGCCCCCCAAACCACAGTCCACCATGCCGCGCGAAGAATACCAAGTCCCCAGTGCGGGCGCCGGCGGCGCATCCTCCGGCAACCGCATCATGCGCGACCAGATCGAGCCGCCGTCCAACATGGTCTACCGCTGCGGCGACTGTGGCGGCGCCGTCACCCTCAACAAGGATGCGCTCGTCGCGTGCCCGCATTGCGCCGGGCGAGTGCTGTATAAGGAGCGCACCAAGAGGTAGGCGGGGTTCTGTCTGCGCTTTTCTCTTCTGCTTGTTACGAAGCGAGACTGCGGTTCATGGTGTTGGGATGTCGCTGACAAAGACTTTGCAGAATGGTTCAGTTCGAGGCCCGATGATTCCGAGCGTCACCGACTACGCAAATACAAAGAAGCGTTTGTGGCGGTGGCTGCACGTCCTTGCTAGGATCCATGCGGATGTTCTGGGAAGCTCACCGAGCCTCTTTTCCATAGATGCCTGCGGGTTCCGGCGAACATCGATTTCAACTTCTTGGTACATGGGAGGGGTGAGGCAGTAAAGGAGTAGACATCCCAAAGGTATAGGGACGGAGTTGGAAGTAAGGAACGTAACCTACGACTTGGGTAGGACTGGGTTGGTGCTGAGGAGTTTCTGGAGTGGTTATGCTACGCACAGCAATGAACATACAAAAACTACAAACCGTCACTGATACGCATGCAAAAATGAGATCATGAAATATATTAAACGTTCAGCTTTCATTTCCATTTTCTTTTCCCAAGTGTTTCCTGGTCTGGTGTATACTAAAGCCAAAATCCCTTCACAACCCTTACAATCTCGCCCTTTTCTATCGCGATGCCAAAGCGCCTGGTATAAAACAACAGCCAAAAACGCCCCTTGATCCATGCGTGTGACCCCAACCAAGGCCTTTGCCTTCTCTCACCTCTGCGTGTGCAAGTACTTAGCAAAGCTCGCATCCGCCGCGAGGGAGTCGTCGTTGGTTCCCGCTGCGGCCTGGTATCTCGCCTGCAGCCCCTCCCTCGTTGTCTCATCGTCTTCATCGTCGTCCACATCGCTCACCACGTCGATGTCATCGTCATCCACCGCCGCGGTGCCTGACGCCCCGCCCACCGACATGCCCTGCATCATCTTGTCCAGCTCCTTGTCCCGCGTCTCGTGCTTGGCCGCCTCGCGCTCCGCGCGGCGCCGTTGCAGTTCGGGGAGGTAGTCTTCGATAAACTCCTGCTTCTTCTGCTCGACGGCTTCGAAGAACTCGTCGATGCCTGTGCCTAGACGCGAGCTCACACCTACCATGCTGAGGTGCGAGTAGAACTCCTCCAGCATGAGGCTCATGGAGTTGATTAGACTTCCCATGTAGCCGCTGCCGCCGGTACCGCCTCCCTCGACGCCGCCCATCGCATCTGACTCCTCGTCGCGGCGCAGCGCGTCCTGGAAGGCTTCAAAGTCCGTCATCCACTCCTTGGCAAAGGACGCATCCTTCACGTCCGTCTTGTTGAACACCAGAATCATGGGCAGCTTCGTCTTGTACAGAATCGAGCAAGCGTAGAGCATGTTGGACATGAACGTCGACGTAGACGCCGTCCGCGGCGTGTCGATAATGTACGCAATGACAGTCGGGAACGAAGAAGCAAGACTCTCGAGTAGGATGGTGCCGGAGGCAGACCAAACGAAAACCTCGATCTGGCCTGGCGTGTCCACCAGGATATGGTCGATGGGCTTGCGGTCGGGCTTCTCGGGATCGGGCTTGGTGCGCTTCTCGAGGAGGTTGACGATCTGGTCGACCTTGGTGGCGAACAAGTTGAGCGAAGTCAGGATGCCTCCGTTCGGTCCGAGGTTGTACTGCTTCATCACCTCCTCGTAGTTGACCGAGTCGCGGATGTCGATGTTGGAGTCGAAGGGCACGTTGAGCACCGCAGGGTCAAGGTTTATGACGTAGGGAGGTTTCTGCTGGCCGTGTAGATGCGCGTTGATGCGTCGCATGAAGGTCGTCTTTCCGGAACCTGCGCAAGGGAGCTTTAGTCAGTTCCAAGGCCTGTTTGAGCATGCTGGTAGGAGCCGACTTGCCCGCCATGCCGATGCAAACAATCGCCGGGGGCAGCGAGGATGGCGGCGGCGCAGCCTCATCTTTCGAGTCGGATGCCATTCTTAACCGATTTCCGGGTCGGCTGTTCAGCGTACGAGGTGTACAGAGTCGTGAAGTTGGTGCCGTCTTCGCAAAACCCGTACGTAATGTTGAAGCTTCCAGAATTTTGAGCCCGGCTACGACCAACCCCGATAAAGTGCCCCGCGCGGGGCCCTTGAACAATGCTCACTAAACCTACCTGGTCGACGACGACCGCAACCTCACTTGGATTACCGCGTCAAGTTGTCAACATCATCATAATAGGCTGCAGGAAGTGATTATGTAGATTAAAGGCCTGCGTAACCTTTCCACTGCTCTGACATATACACCCCACGTCATGATACTTGGAACCAGCGCTGAATAAATACTTCTGTATCGCATCTAGATGCTGCGGCATACTTCACCCACTCCTCCCACCCGTTAACTCATCCGTCCCCTACCAACCCTCTAACCATCCGTTCCGCTGCTTCGGAAGTTGGCGCATAGAGCAGCGTAGTGGTGCGTCAGGTCCAGCACGTTTTGAGGCAGGTTTGTCGCCTGGATTATACTCCTAACCTTGACCGCTCCCTCATCCTCGATCAGCATCCTGATGGTGTGGAGCAGCTCTGGGCTGAACTCGCTGTACCACCTGTACTGCCAGGTCACTAGACGAATGACCGAGCCCACCGTGTCTCTTGTGCTCTTCGTCTTTTCAAAGACCCGCAAAATACCTGCAAGGGCCTTGGGGCTGAACCGCAGAGACAAACAAGCGCGGTAGGCCTCTACGGCCTCGTCTGTGTGCTGCAAACGCTCCGCGAGTGAGCCGAGAATCTCCCATTCCTCGGCCGATTTTCTGTACTGCATCTGCTGAGCCCGGTACTGTGCCATCTGCGTTCGCCAGATGGTGTAAACACGAAGGTCCTCGTACAAAACCATGAACAGACTGTCCAGCCATCGTTCGCAGAGACGCTTCGTGTTGAGCTTGGAGAGATGCTCGTCATTTTGTTTACCCTGAAGGAGTGAGCTAAAGTGTAGATGGTATGACCTGTTGCACTTACGTTCTCCGTGTCGGCCTTGACCTCTCCAGGATCTATGGTGTGGGACGGCTTCTCCACCGTCTTCTGGTCTTCTGCCTTGACGGCTACCGTTTCAGCTGTTGATTCGGTATCCGATGGCTTCTCCGTCCTCCCCTCTCCGTCGCTCTCCTCGTCGCCGTTTAATGCCCGATCGGGTGTTCCGCGTAATCCATCCGTGCTAGGGTTGCGATGAGACTCCTGCTTTTCTGTACGGTATTCGTCCTCCATTACGAAAACTGTACTTCGAATCTTCAAGAGCTGGTCCCAGCCAATCTTTGCAGTCATTTCAGTAAGAATGCTGTAGGCCTGCTTGAAAGTTCCTTTGTACGTTGCTGCTCTTAAATTCGTTAGGCTTGCATCGACCTGGTCCGCGAAGCGAGCCTCAGGCTCGCTATCGATCTCGTCCAGTCGCGTCTCGGGAAGCGTAGGCAAGTGTACCTCTCGCGGCTCAGGCATGTACGGCGCGTCCTTGTCCTGATATGTGAACATGGGGCATGAGTTGAGGATTGTCAGCGCGTTCTCCCAATCCTCCATGGCCACGTATACCGACGCCAGTCGAGCCCATGTCCCAAATTCGCTGGGGGCAGCAACCGTGCTGCGGTCGGCGCACTCGAGAGCCATCTTCAGCCTTTCCTCTTTCAGTTCCGGGGTTGCCGCACAGTGTGCCTTTTTCAGGAGGAATTCGGCTTGGGTGTCAAGCATCACGTAGTCCATCGGTGTCTCCTGCAGCGCTTGATACAAAGTTCGCACGCCGGCCACTTCTTCATTGCCCATGAACAGAACCTTGGCCAAGAGTGAGGATACCTCCACGTCCTGGGTACGAAGCTTCTCAAACAGGTTGATGCCAGAAGCACAACGGCCTGTGGTCTCCAGGTACTTGAGCAGTCCAGTGGTCAGGTGGTTCGATACATTTGTCGGAACCTGTACGACAGAGTCTGATCCAAGCTGCCATCCTACAAACGATTAGCTAAACGGGCGGACAGGAAGGGGTTTCCCACATACCCCTGAAGAAGAGCTGCTCTGCGGCATGCAGAAAGCGATGCTCGGTTTCGGTATTCGTAACAGGATTGAATCTTCGCACACCCATGATTTTACGAATGGTCTCGCCGCTGCCGTCGTCGGCGTACGAGTAGGCTCGTAGAACGCTGCATAGATATGTTTCCAGCCACAGATCCTCTGACGCTTTGCGCTTCTCGCCTCTCTCGTCCACGCAGTAGCTCTCGACGGAGCCGGGAATGCTAACGTGTACGCGCATATCGAGCCGAGAGAAGGCATTGTAGCAGCTGTCAAGTGTCAGCATCAAGCGTACGCAACGACGTTGAACGGACGTACCAGTAGACACCCTCAACAATCTTCGATGTGGCATTGGGACCGTACTCCTTATGAGTCAAGGTATTGATGTATGCTGCAAGGCTGGCAGACGAGGACGCGTCGATTCCGGTGACATGATGATAGATGCCAGTCTAGGATGTTAATTGAGGCGTCATTGGGATCGGGAGCGACGGGACGAACCTGCTTGGTAGGATTGCGCACGCCCTGCTTGAGCAGATGGACGAGATCAGGCGGACCAAGCTCTCTCAGAGCGGCAAGCGATTCGGTCCTCGCATCGATCGATTCGTGGAGAGCATCCTCGGTGATCCTGATGAGCGTTAGATACAGTTCAGCAAGCACATCGCGTCCAACGTGGCCTTACTCTGGCACAGCTGGCGCAACCATGACGAGCTGCGATCCACGACGACCAACAATTAGGGTGGTGGAGGCGTTTGTGGGCTGAGACACGTCCAAATGCTGATCTCTAGGGCAGGGCTCTTTCGGGGCGGTTGCTGGCAGAGGATGAAGCAGTTACGAATGCGCCCGCCAGGATGTTTTGGTGCCAAGGACCAGTTTCAATCGTGGACAGTCCGTTGCACCAGAGGGAAACCGGCAGCGTAACCGATCAAGGTACAGGTATCCATCCCAAAACAACAGGGGAGAGCTTCAACTTGTGGCTGAGGGGCTTGCGATAAGGACTGATAAGGTAAGGCTGAAGTGTGGCTGACGCAAGGCGCACGGTACCTGATCCAACCGCGTCCCGACGCGAACAACTTTAATTGTTCTGCAGAACAATGTAGTCGCCTTGTCTCGGCATCTTCATCGCCTACTGCCCGGTAGAAGCCGTGACGGCGAACGCGCATCTCTCGCTGCAGCGATGGTAATGGCTCTAACTCCATTACCTACATTTCTATTCTGACAGACCACAGCCGGCCTTCCAAGCCATTAACCTCGAACCCGAGGAGAACGTTGATGAACAAGTCGACACTTCGAAAGAGCTCCATGTCGGTCGCACATCGCTAGGAGAACCCACGCACGAGCTGACAGTTTGAAGGTTGATGAAGCTCTCAAACGCTTCCAGAATGCTTTAAAACACCACGCGCAGGGTGTCCGAGCCCGTGAAGATGCTAGCGCCGCATACGCCGAGCTGTTTGATTCCGAAATCTTCAAATACCGGGAAGCGGTGACTGAATACGAGAGAGCTGAACGCCAGGCCGACGGAAGACCCGAAACATCTGCCCTCGACTCCTCTAATGCAGGACTCGATGTTGATGCAGGAGGTGCGGATGGAGTTGCAGCGAGCCTTGCGCAAGCACTCTATCTTTCGTACAAGAACTATGGACAATTTTCCCTCGATAAGCTCAAAGACGCCATAAGCTCCGACCCAGGCTGGAGGAATAGGAATCGGGTGCGCTACCATGAAGATGGAGGCCGCGAGGTACTTGACAGTTGGACAGCCGCACTTGACCAAGATCCTTCGGATCCGGAGCTTTGGCGCAGAACGGCACGCTTCGCAGCCTCGATGAACAGCGCTAGACTCAAGAGATACTGTCTAGAAGCAGCTATAGAGATGGACGACGACCCCGCCGTCATGGAAGTCGAGCCTCCTTCCCTTGCGGAAGGGTTAGCGGGAGAGCAGTTGAAAGAGCAGCTCAATGTGCTCGATGACTCTCTGGGGCTATCTCACCCTGTTATGGCACCTTGGCTGAAAAAGGAGATGCCTGCCTTGATCAGAAAGCACCTGGATCCGATACCTTATCTGCCTGACCCGACAGCCACACTAACGCCGCCTCCTCCATGCCCAACGGCCCGCGATGCGTCACCAGAACACACTAACGATGAGGAAGCTGCGGCTATACCGGCAATAAAGACCTGGACTGAAATGGGGATGGAATTGATGAAATGCTTAGAAGACACAGCAAAGGCGATTCGCATTTGCGAGACTGTCCTGAAATCCCAGCACGAAGGCGTCGTTGTCACCAATTCTGCACAAGACTCGGGCCAATCTAGCCAGGCTGCCACGGATCAGAATGAGAAGCGGCTTGCCAACGAGCCTTTGGCCAAGAAGTCCACGAACGATTCATCTGACCCCAAAGCTTCTCTCGATGCGAAGGACAAAGATGCCGATTCAAGCGATGCAGCGCCCAAGGCCGCAGAGCAGCAAACAGAGCGTAGTCTGTCCATATCGACTAGAAAGCGATCTCAGTCGGCAGCTGGCTTGCCTGACGGAGTAGACGAGGAGGCCGCCGCCGAGAAGAGGAGTAAGCGCATCCGCAGGAGGGATACGGCACACGCAGAAGAGATTACAGCACCAAACACTTCGATAGCGCATCAGATCCAGTTATTCCAGGAGGCAGATCATTACTTGTTTCAGACGACGAAAAACATCCTGGAGAATATGGGCGTGGAGGATAAGACGGTACTCAATTGTCTGGCCGAAGTTCTAGAGTCATGTGGCACGGAAGACCGGACGTCCAAGATGACGGGTCTTGTCGCCAAAGACTTGTTGTCGGTAGTGACCACTTTTCGTGAAGATGCCACACGAGTGCTCTTGGACAAGAAAGAGAAGGCAACACTTGGTTTATCATCGTTCCTAGAACATGCCAAGAGCGGATCGCAGGACCAGGTGACTGTGTCGGCCTTTGAGGAAACCGCAGACCTGAGAGGCTTTGCTGAGAAGATTCTCGCATGTCGGTCGTGGATCCTGAGCCAGGATATTGCTTTTGAATGGGTGAGGTCCATGAGCGAGTCTTATGCGCATGCTAAATGGTCCAACGGAATGAAGATTGCCGTGGTGCAGATGCTGAACCGAACAGAGGGGGAACTATACGAACGCATTTCCGGGGAAATCGAAACAAACGTCGGCTCGGCGGAAAAACTCACTGGTCTTGGGAATATGATCATGATGATCTACGAACTGCACATTGACATCTACGAAAGGATCACAAATCCCAGCAGCGCTGTCGACTATGCCACCCGGGTAGCGACAAAGTACCGACTAGAAAGATGGCTGGACCTTGCTTCGGCTTACATACGTCTGCTGTCCCTGCCGCAAAGTGATCCTCTCTGCGTGCGCTTCCTTTGGGCTTCAGTTATGGCCTCGGCCCTCACGGACAATCCTGTTCGGGAGCACATTCTTCTGATGTGGACGTCGTTGCGAGATCTGATGTCTGAGGAGGACGTCGGAGCCATCAATCTGCCGAACAATGTTGTGATGCCGTTAGTCTCGCCTGCAGCCGCGGATCGAGAGATCTCAAAGCTCACCACGATGGACTTTTTCCTGAGCTTGTTTCAGGAGGAGATGGAAAGCCCCAGCCAGGTCATTGAGACGTTGGAGCCAGTCTTGAATCCGTCGTCTGTGTCCGTGGTCACAGAAAATACCGGGTCAGCTGAACCCGACGATGGGTCACCGCCGTCTCCCAAGAGCAAACCGATTACCGAGTGTGCAAGTCAAGGCTTGCGCGATCTGTGGAAATTCTTGCTCAACAGTAGCACAGAGCTTAGACTGTTCTTATGGTCACGGCTCGGCGATGCCTACGAAGCGATTGGATACACAACCAAGAAGTTTTCCTGCCACCTGAAAGGCATCGAAATGATAGTTGCCGATCTCGAAGGCGAGACGTACTCAAAGACACCAGATGAGTCACGGAGACTCTTGTTCATGAGAGCGTTGAAGTCGCTAGACGAACTCGTTATTCAGGCTTTGTCTCTTGCTCTGAATGATAATACTGCCTTTGATATCATCGACGAGGGACACATCAGATCGACATCTGGTGCACTGGCAAAGGCCAGTTGTCTACTACATGTTGCTACACTCCGAGATGATGAGGTTCGGATGGGCATTGCAACGGCGGCCTCCAACAACTCCACGTTCCAAGCTCTCATGACCAAGCTGCGAGAGTTGCAAATCCGCACATGGTGTCTCCAGTATACGCTCATCAAGGCCGGTGTCCCCCAGCAAAGCTCCATCCTCGAACCGGAGCACGAGCAAGCAAATTTCCTCGCCGCCATCCATCAAGTTCTCGGTCTGCGAAAGGGCTGCAAGTTGTCGAACAAGATCTTCCTCAAGATGATGAGGGCAGAGCTCCTAAAGATGGACAGCATCGACAATTGGGAAGACTACCTCGGCCAGGTCCTCTACGACCTGCACGGGCTGAAGCTTGGAGTTGGGGTATGGGAGATTCAGGACCACGGGTGCCCGCACGAGAATCTGGAAAGAAGACAGACTCTGCAGCTCGTGGAGCGAGTCATGATACTGGCCAACCGCATGCCAATGAAGGACCTGCTCAAGTCGGACCTGAAGACAACGATTGAGCACTTGCAACAGACGATTGGCCAGACCAAGTCGACGACGCAGATGATTTACAATCTACGCAACTTTACCGAACTGCTCAAGAAGCCAATCCACCCTCTGCGACTATACCAAGCACTTCGCGGTGCGGTTGCAGTAGATGCCGTCACTGTCAACACGCAGGAAGCCGCCCTGGCGAAACATGGCTGGTTTTTTCTCTTGGGGATGATTGCCCTGACAAAGTTCAAGGGTGTTGACCTGAATCGTCGCCAGACGCCTGGAGCTACGGACGACTTGCGTATAGGAGCCACCTTTCTGCGTCTTCAACTACAGTTTACCGCCAACGATTGGCATGCTTGGTTCCGCCTCGGCGAATGCTTTGACTACGAGCTAGACGAGGCCGTGCTCTGGACCGCGGACAAGATGAACAAGGACCGCGCCGAGCTGGTCAAGTTTCAACGCAGCGCCATCCACTGCTATACTCTTGCATTGTCGCACTCCCGCCACGTGGAGATTGATACAAACGACGGCGATCCGTTGCATGACCTATATCATAAGTTTGGAATGCGCTTGTACGCATCGAGCAGGGAACCTTTTGCCATGGAGCCGTTCCGGCATTCCGACCAGGAAAGGTTCTTCATCGAGCACATGGGCACTGGCACTTTCAAGAAGATACTCCACGAGGAGATGACAGAGTACAAGGCTTGGAAATTTGCAGCGAGGCTCTTCCACATGGCGATGGAACGACAGCCCACGAATTGGAAGTAAGTGAAGATCCGGACTGACGTTGTGTGGCTTTTCTGACATTTACAGGAACTCTTACATGCTTGCCAAATGTTTCTGGAAGATGCATCAGACTCCAGTTGAGCAACTTGATCGGAGAGACAAAAAGACGCGCATCAGCGCGGACACGGTGCTCGACATGCTCAAGGTAGCAGTGACAGTGGCGTACAACGCACGCAAGTCAAGACACAGCGAGCCTATACTGGAGCCTCACTACAAGATCGTGTCCGTGCTGCACAAGATGGTCATGCGCAACGACTTGACGTCCGCCGACGCGGCGTCCATCTTGTCGAAACAGCCCTTTGGCATCACCGTCAGCCCCGACGACTTCTTCGCATCCTTTTCCGAGCCCGAAGACTGGGAAGAGTACGTCATTCGCAATTTGACCAAACTGAAAGACAAGGACAAGTCAAATTGGCAGCACCGAATCATCATGCGCCATGCCCGCATCTTGTTCGCCGACTCCAGCAAGGGGGGGGACGAGGACAGTGTGCCGGGAGCCAAGGCGGCCTTTGGCGTCCTGCGGGAGAATATGTTTACCAAGACCATGGTGATGAACGTGTGGAAGTGCGATGCAGAACGTCCGGGCCGGCATCACGTCTACACGGAGCAGTATGTTCGCTTCATGACACGACTCCTGGTCATCCTTTCCGACCAGATCAACCTGGAACAGATGCTACGGCGTCTTCGGAAGAAGGGTGCAGACTTTTACCATTTCCCCGAACTATGGCAATTCTGCTGTATCTCGTACCTGAAGCTCCTCCGTCAGATCCATGACATCCCGCGCACGCCCGAAGACATGTTTAAGTCGATTTCGAACGAGGAATTTGATATCATGAGTGATAGAATCACCGACTGGGCCGCCGTTGAGGGGTCTCAAACCGCGGCCTTTACGTGCATGAGGGATGCAATCGAGTTGAAGAAGCTCAACGCCAGTCTGATGAAGGCTGTCGCAGTGGACGAACTCATCAACGATTGCTACTGCAAGATTTACTCGGATATTGCCGGCAGCCTTCCCGGACTGAAGCCCAGCAAGGTGATTGAGGAGCGAAACCAGGCCAAGGAGGCTGCGGCGCAGCTGGAAGCTGCCGCTCAAACAGAGGCTAAACAAGCGGGCTCTGCCAACGGCTCCCTCGAGGCGGCAGCTGTGCAGGATCAAGCAGGAAACTCGCCGGCGCAGGATGCGGAGAAGACGACCGAGGCGCCCCCCAAGGCTCGCAGGGGTGGAGTCCGTCGGCCCGACGTCATACGCAAAGCGGAGCAGGCAGTGCTCCGCTCGATGGAGGCTCCGCGGTCGATCAAGAGCCGAGTAGGAAGCATGTCGAGCAAGCGCGGTAGTCAAACACCGAACCTGGCGGCCAGTGACGTCGGCAGCGACGTCGGCAGCGACGAGGGGCCAGACGCACAGGTACGGAGGGAAGCCGGAGAGAAGCTCGACGTGGAGATGGGTGACCCCGATGCGACGGAGGAGGAGGAGATGGACGATCTCAAGGAGGGTGGAAAGTATGACGAGAGCGGCTTGAGGAGTCATGATTCGGCGGACGAGGAGAGCGATCTCTCGGACGTGCCCGACGATTATGACGAACCGACGCCCCCCGGACTACTTTTGTTCCCTAACCTTGGCCGACCAGCGCAAAGCGGCGAATCAAGCGGGGAAGATGCCGATAGCGAGAGCGAAGGTGACGAGCCTGGGGACGAGGTCGACGAGGCGGAGGAGGAGGGCGAAGAGGCGGAAGAGGAGGGCGAAGAGGCGGAAGAGGAGGGTGAAGAGAACGAGGGTGAGGATACGGATATCATCGAGGACATGATTCATGCGGTGGATATTGACGCCGAGGCTACGGCAAGTCATATAGAGGGCATGGAAGATGAAGAGACGAACGATGCTGAGGGGGACGTGACCGAGGAACACGCGAGGGACTACGATGACGAGGAAGAAGCCCACGAGGGCCATGAAGAGGTTGGAGGCGAGACGGATGAAGAAGACGCCGAAGAGGAAGACGATGAGGATGAAGACGAGGACGAGGCTGAAGAAGGAGACGAGGAGGACGGGGACGATGAGGAGGGTGAAGATGAGGCGGAAGAGGAAGAAGAGAACGAGCAAGACCACGACGAAGATGCTATAATGGGAGGTGTGACAACGGACGGCGAGGCATAGGAAGAATAGTCTACGGAGTTGACAAGCGGGATGCCGGGATGCTGGTACTAGCCGTGACGAAGCATTGGGACAGGATAGACCGAGATACGGTGGTAGGATTGATGCGGTTAGCATGTTTGTTTAGTGTGTGTTTACAGATACATCAGCCATTGTGAAATCCCGGGTCCAAGGAGATTCCAGCGATTGGTGCGTGTCAAACAGTGGCATGTACGGATGCTGGTAGGGCTGACGTGGTGGTTGTTGGACAATCACGGATAAGCCGAAGCAAGCCGCCGATGTCAGGTGCAACAGCAGCCCGCGGCAGCAGTTCCTGCAGCTCCTGCAGCAGCCCAAGACATGCGGCCAATCCACTCAGAGCAGCAGGTACTGCATGTAGGAATAGATGGGCGTGGGATGACGATGGGGACGTGGCTCCCAGTCGAGTGGAAAGATGGGGCTGGCGAGGGCCTCCGGGGCCGGAGTACGGAGTACCAGACGGAGTTTGATGGGCGGGTTTGATGCAAACAGAATTTTCCCCTCCAAAACCGCGCCTGGCTCGTCAATCCCAGGGTCCGGCACACGGAGCCCATTGCTTAAGGTTGGGCCGTCGGAAGCATTGCCTGCGCCCTCTTCAGTGCCTGGACGACCATCGTCACTATCTCAGCGTCTACCTACTTAGCTTCTTTTTTTCCCTCTTTTTTCTCCTAGTGACATCACATCCAACGCCTCCCATCCCCCATCCAATGCAACGCTGCCCTGCCTGATTGCCGCATCTGTACTCTTGCCTGTTGGCTTCCGTCGCGATGACGGATTCAGACACCCCTCGCAGCGGCGACAAGAAGCCGAAGAAGAACGGCGTCGTCAAGAAGCGCCAGAACAACGAGCCCGAGACGCCAGCAGCAGCAGAAGCAGCCGCACTGCCCAATGGCCCCTCGGCCGTCGACGACGACAGCCACGCCGCACGCCGTTCCAGCATCAGCCGACCAAGCCGCGACCTGCGCGATGAACCCCCGGCCAAGCGCCGCCGCCGCAACCGCCACCGCCGGTCGCGCGAGGCCCAGGCCAAGGTCGACGAGGGCAAGCCCAAGGCGCCCACCGAGGCCGACAGCTTGTCGAACCGCTCCGAGAGCCCCTTCATCGACTTTGACGGCCTGAGCCGGCCCAGCCGCGGCACGCGCGAGCGCGTCGGCGAGTCCAAGGAGCAGGCCGCCCTGCGCCTCGACCGCATGAAGGGCGCCGTCACCACCCTGCTCGAGTGCATCGGCGAGAACCCGGACCGCCCGGGCATCCTCGACACCCCCAAGCGCTACGCCGAGGCGATGCTGTGGTTCACCAAGGGGTACCAGGAGAACGTCCGGGACATCGTCAACGGCGCCATTTTCCAGGAGGGCCACAACGAGCTCATCATCGTCAAGGACATTGAGGTCTTTTCGGTACAGATGACTCCCCCCGTATCCGCCTCCTTGCAAGGGTTACTAACGTGGGCGTGTCCAGATGTGCGAGCACCACATGGTGCCATTCACCGGCAAGATGCACATCGGCTACATCCCCAACAACGCCGTCATCGGCCTGTCCAAGCTGCCGCGCATCGCCGAGATGTTCGCCCGCCGGCTGCAGATCCAGGAGCGGCTGACCAAGGAGGTGGCCAACGCCATCTTCGAGGTCCTGCAGCCCCAGGGCGTCGCCGTCGTCATGGAGTCGAGCCACCTGTGCATGGTGATGCGCGGCGTCGAGAAGACCTCGGCCACCACCATCACCAGCTGCGTCCTCGGCTGCTTCGAGCGCAGGGAGAAGACGCGCAACGAGTTCCTCAGCCTGGTTGGCGTTAACCGGCGGTAGTAGCGACACGCGACACGCGGCATGTTTTTTTCGTTTGTTTTGCGATGCGTTTGTCTTTCCCATGAAGGCCCGCATAGAAGCGGTGCATGGGCTCAACCCCGATACGAAAACATGGCCATGTTGTGGATTTTTCAACGGATGGTCACGCAGGGTTTTACTGGGTAGCACCTGTGGCGTACTGGCTGCTTTTTCTTTTGCGTCTCCGGATGGGACTGTTTATACTCCGATGCCAATGTTCAACTCGGTAAGGATTGGGGCGGGTTGGTGGGAGGCCTTTGTGTCTTTTGGTCAACTAGATATAGATGACGGCTTATGAGGATTCTGGATCTCAAAATGTCCTGTGCAAGTGACTCACGACATGCAGTTGAGTTTGATACACATCGAATGCCTCTGCGTGGTTGACTTAAATCTTATTTGATGCTGGTTAGTGATCTGTGAGGTAGGCTGCAAGACGCTTGTGTTGACAGCGTTCAACGGTCCAAACACGTGGTGAAAACATCAATAATGGTAGCCAAAGACGAGCAGGACATGCGGCTACTGTCGGATTCTACCGACGACCACAACCACGAGGCTACTGTCCCTGGACCAGCCACACCCTCATAGCAAAGCCGGCATTATCTGCTCGTGAACTACTACTCTGGAACCCCTCATCTCACAGACCAGCCACGCCAGACCCAAAGCGAACACCCCTGCCCCCTCCGCGTTCAGAGTGATGCCGAGACAATCCAGGCCAACACAGGTCAGATGCCCATCTGCGGTGGTTAACAACAGGCCGACAGCCATCCCTGCCCTCTCCGCCTTGACATAACATGGGGTGAGTTCAGTCACGTTGTTCAGGGCCGTGGTTGTGTAGATGAATCCGTCGAGAGCTACATGACAGGTACGGAAAGGCTGGATGCTGGATTACCGTCGCTCCTGAGGTATAATACTTTCAAACGCCACGCGCTCGAGTTTATGGTGACCCGTAGCCGTGGTGCTCATGAAGGCTGAATCTTATAACCAGGACATTGGACGCTACTCAAGATGAATCAAAACGTAAGGGTCATTATTTCTACTTAACAAACTGTCTCTGGCTTGAAGCATTAGGGGAACAGTATCAGCCATTTGCAAAGACAGAAAGCAACAATCTCAGCGCTTGTACGATAAAGTCCTTTAACCCTCCTCGGCGTCCATGTTGTCTCGTCGCCTCCTATCCGAAGTTTGACCCCTCCTCTTGCCGTTGATGCCGCTACGGTTTCCTTTCGACTCCATGAAGGCCTTCATCTCCGTCCTCGCATGCCGCTGCGCCTCCTCCACCCTGTTCTGGAACGCCATCACCTCCTGCTTGTCCGTCGGGTACTCGGTTAGCTTCTTGCCCAGCGCCGCCTCGATGCGCTGGTAGTACTCCAGGTCATACTGCGTGGTGATGGTCACGGCGATACCAGACTTGCCCGCACGAGCCGTACGACCCACGCGGTGGATGTACGTCTTGGAGTCTTGCGGCACGTCAAGGTTGAGGACCACGTCGACCTTGGGGATATCCAGGCCACGCGCGGCGACGTCGGTAGCCACCAGGATGTCGCGGGTTCCGGCGCGGAATTTGTTCAGGGCGCCAAGACGTGCCGACTGTGAGAGCTGACCGTGGAGGGGGATGGCGCCGAAGCCGAGCGTGCGGAGGAGGATGGCGATTCGCTGTGTTTCCCAGACGGTTCGCGTGAAGATGATGGTGGACTTGCCGGCGACCTCGTTGACCAGGTAAATCAAGTATGTGTCCTTGCGCGCGTGAGGGATGAAGAGGTAGTGCTGAAGGAGGGTCGACACGGTCTGGTATTTGCTGGCGCTAATGCTTACGCGAACCGGATCGCGCAGACTGGCTCTCTGGAGACTCTCCACCTTGGAACTCATGGTAGCGGAGAACAGGTACGTGCGACGCTCCCGGGGGACGAACTTGAGAATTTTGTCAATGCTGGGCCCAAAGTCCATGTCGAGCAGACGGTCGGCCTCATCCATGACCAGGTATTTGAGTGTTCGTAGGGAGAACCCTTTGGTCTTTTCCAGGTGATCGACAAGTCGACCTGGGGTAGCGACAATGACGTGCGGCTTCTTTCCCAGGGCGATGGATTGCGGCACCATGTCCAAACCGCCCACGATAACAGCGCATCGTAGCGATATCAGAGATCCAATAGCCTCGAAGGCCTGTCCGATCTGCGCAGCCAGTTCACGGGTCGGCGCCAGAACGAGTCCAAAGAGGGGCTGCGGTTTGTCGAGCAGTGCCTGAAGCATGGGCAGAGCAAAGGCTGCCGTCTTTCCGCTACCCGTCTCCGCGAGGCCAATAATATCGCGGCCCTGCAGGGCGACCGGGATCGACTTTTCCTGGATGGCGGTCGGGTGCTTGTAGCCGAGAGCGTCGCAGGCTTCACACAGAGCGTCGACTATCCCCTATTCACAGAATCAGTACGAATTTGACTCGTCAGTGCAGCAGTCTGCGTACCAGCTCCTTGAATGTCTTGGGTTTCTCGGGCGCATCTTGAGCAGGAACGTCGAGAGTCACGGACGACTCTTCGGCCGACGTATCGACGGTGTTGTTTGCGGGGACGACAAACGTAGGACTTCCGGATGCTTCCGCGTTGCGTTTCGGCGCAGCATGCGCAACCTTTCTGCGTTTGACGTCGCTCATGGTGAGGATGTGTATGTGTGCGGGTTGGAGTTGACCGAGTAAGGCTCGTTGATCAACGATGAAACGACAGGGTCCAATAATTTTTTGGTGGGGCTCTTATCGATAGCACGTGCGATACCCTTATCGCCCCGCTAGAACTTTTTTTTCTTAGGCCGTCCAAGCGGTATGCCGTCAAGCTCGGCGCAGTTCGACCTGACCACGCCCTTCTACATTTTCACCTTGTCCATGAGCAATTGGGCCAATTCGCAATGGCCAGGAAAAGGACAAAGAAGAGAACCCATGTCGGGGCCAACAACCCCGAGACCGCAACGGCCGGCCATGCCTCCGCCCGCGACCCCAAGAGCATGGTCATTCGGATCGGCGCCGGCGAGGTCGGCAGCAACGTCAGTCAGCTCGCGGCCGACGTGCGCAAGGTCATGGAGCCGGGGACGGCGAGCCGGCTGAAGGAGAGGAGAGGTAACAGGCTGAGGGACTACGCGGTTATGTGCGGACCTCTGGGAGTTACACACATGCTTCTGTTCTCCCGGTCAGAGTCGGGCAACACGAATCTCAGAGTTGCCCTGGCACCACGAGGGCCGACTCTGAACTTTCGAGTAGAGCAGTACTCGCTCTGCAAGGATGTACAGAAGGCGCAGAGACATCCCAAGGGCGGAGGCAAGGAATACGTCACACCTCCTCTGGTAAGCTGCGCGCGATGCGAAAAGCTGTTCAAGGCTGACAGGTTCTAGCTGGTCATGAACAACTTTACACGTCCCGATGCCGATGCAAAGTCCAAAGTTCCCAAACACCTCGAGTCATTAGCCACGACTGTGTTCCAATCCCTCTTCCCACCCATCAACCCCCAGGCCACACCCCTCAAATCTATCCGCAGAGTGCTTCTATTGAATCGCGAACAGTCGCCAGAGGATGATGGCACGTTCATCCTCAACTTCAGACACTATGCAATCACCACACGGTCAACGGGGCTGTCCAAACAGCTACGCCGGATCAACGCTGCCGAGCAGTTCATGACGACCAAGACGAGCAGGAAGAGTCACGTGCCCAATCTAGGAAAACTCGAGGACATTGCCGACTACATGATTGGAGAGGGACCCGATGGGTACGTGACGGACGTGACGAGCGGGAGTGAGATCGACACAGATGCCGAGGTGGAGGTGTTGGACTCGGCGCCCCGCAAGGTTCTGTCCGCTAAAGCCCGCCAGGCAGCAGCGCAGAACGGCGAAGGGGAAGCAGACGAGGAGGAGAACGTCGAGCGCCGCGCTGTGAAGCTGGTGGAGCTCGGTCCGCGGATGCGGCTCCGGCTGACCAAGGTGGAGGAGGGTCTATGCTCCGGCAAGGTCATGTGGCACGAGTACGTGCACAAGAGCAAGGAAGAGATTAAGGAATTGGAAAAGCGGTGGGAGCAGCGAAGACAGGAGAAGGAGAAGCGTCGCAAGGAGCAAAAGGCCAATGTAGAGAAGAAGAAGGCGACCAAGACGTCTAAGAGGGGGACCAAGCGGGAAGAAGGCGGTGAGGAGGACGAGGATGAGGACGATTACAGCGACATGGATGTGGATGAGTTTGACAGTGAGGGATTGGCCGGGGATGGCGAGTATCAAGTCAACGAACGCATGGAAGAGGATGGCGAGTGGGAGGACGAGGAGGAAGAGATTGCCAATGGTTAGGTCACTTTGGGAGTTGGCGTTTCAGAGGCTGCCTATCAAACAGACTACATGCCGCGAGATATCAAAGTATTCTGCTTATATGCCGTGTGATGATGTTGACTGTGGGATGGAGTAAGCGATGTCAGACAGTGCTGAAAGGGATATTGCGGGTGGCCAAGAGTGAGCATGATTGGCGTCTGACCGAGACCCTGCAACAAGGGCCGGAGCCTCGTCTCACCTGCTATATATACCGTCACCCCGGCCCTCACCAAATCCCGGGAAAAGCAAGTGCAGGAAAAGGTTTCAACTGCGGAAAATGAGCTGCCAAGCAGGAAGGGCTGCTCGACGCGTCACGGCAAAGCTGCCGGGACAGCGTCCCATTCACCCACGCCTCCCCCGCCGCTACTACGCCTCCCACGCACCACCGACGGCCCCCGTCGCGCTGTGGGCAGGCGGCGCGCTCCTGGCCGGCGGCGCTGGACTCTGGTACCTCAACGGCAGCGATGCCCCGGCCGCGAGCATCGACGGGGTGGTGCCGGCGGTTGCCCCGGCGGCGTCGGTGGAGGACATTGCCGTGGTGTCGCCCGTCAAGGTGCTGAGCCTGCAGGAGGCCGACCAGAAGCTGCGGGAGCAGATGCGCACGTTTACGTTTGACGGCCGGGACGGGGCCAAGGGTCGGATCGACGTCGTGCGCGTGGCGAGCAACTCGCCTGTCGAGGACGAGTGGGCGGTTGGTGTTGGTAGGGGCGTGGGGGAGGCAAAGACGGTGTATGCTGGTGTTTACGACGGCCATGCGTGAGTCTCGTGACCCCCTGCATGAGATTCGGCTGTTGCTGACGAGGGTATCTAGAGGATGGGCCACGTCAAGGGTGCTGAAGGAGACGTTGATCGCTTACGTCTCAACCTTCCTAGGCGCCATGCCCGCCTCCAGCAGCGAGGCCGCCATCACCACAGCCATCCAGGATGCCTTCACCGCGCTCGACGCCCGCATCATGGGCACCGCCCAGCGCGCCGTCGAGGCCGGCCATGAAGCCTCCTCCCCCGAGGTCATCTCTGCGCTGGCGCCCGCCTCGGCCGGCTCGTGCGCGCTGCTGACGGCGTACGACACGGCCACGTCGACGCTGCGCACCGCCGTCGCGGGCGACTCGCGCGCCGTGCTGGGCTCCTGGTGCCCCGAGGCGAGGCGGTACGCGGCCGAGCCGCTGAGCGTCGATCAGACGGGCTTCAACGAGGACGAGGTGGCGCGGCTGGACGCCGAGCACCCTGGCGAGAAGGGGGACATTCTGAGCGCTAGCACGGGCAGGCTGCTGGGCATGGCCGTGACGCGCGCGTTCGGCGACCACCGGTGGAAGTGGCCCAACGACCTCATCAGGGCCATCCAGCAGCGCTTCTACGGTTTCAGCCCGCGCCCGCAGTCCAAGACGCCCCCCTACATGACGGCCCGCCCCGAGGTCACCACCAGGCACGTCCAGGCGCAGGACTTCGTCATTCTCGCCTCCGACGGCCTGTGGGACTTCATGGACAGCGACGCCGCCGTGGCGTGCGTGGAGCGGTGGCTGGCCGCGCGCCGCGCCGGCGCACCCGAGTCGCTCGCCGCGCAGCCGTGCGAGGCGCGCTTCGAGGTGGACGGCGAGGGCTACTCCAACCACAAGGCCGCGCCCGAGACGTTTGCCATCGAGGACCTCGACAGCGCGGCCGTGTGCCTGGTGAAGAACGCCCTGGGCGGGAGGAGGAGGGTCATGTTTCGGGGGGCCATGACGGCTTATAGCCCGCTGAGCCGGTACGTGAGAGATGACATGACCGTGCAGGTCATATTCTTCAAGGACCCCTACGCGCCGCGGACGTAGCCGCGAGTCCACGACGTCCGTGACTACGGTTGGATTACCTGCATTGTCGGGGTGGGAGGAATCGCCTAGGTTTTCATGACTTATGTCTGGGATCCTGGCTCGTAAATGCCGGACAGAACATATCCTGTCGGCCTCGACGGCGTTAGTCATTTTACAACATTACTTCCTCCAAGTCGCTGTTCTTATAGGGCCATGTTTTTATTGATAGCGCTTGGTTGTACTTCAAAACATATGATGGAAGACCTGGATATCAATTCCATCTAGTGCCGGTAACATGTCTAGGCAAATCCAATAAAGCCATCGGAATTGGTGTTAAAGGCACGATGCTCAGTCGGGTATCAGACAGCGTCAGCCATGGAAGCATCAACGGTGACTGAGTCGCCGCTAATACTCTTCGTCCAGCCCATATTCGGCATCCATGTCCTGATTGTCGTCGTCGTCAAACCCCCCTCCAAACTCTCCCCCCCCGATACCGCTCTCTCCAAAATCTTCCGTCTCATCAAAATCCTGCTCGTCGGCGTCGCCTTCATCGTTGTTGTCAGCATCGCCCACGACGCTTTCGTCTGGCATGTCGCTGGCGTCGTCGGCGCCCAGGGTGCTGCCCGCCAGACTCGTCTTGCGACTCGTCGCCGCCGAACCCAAGCCCCCGCCGTTGGGCACGTCGAATATGCTGCGGATGGCATCGTAGTTGATCCTCTTGGACCACGCTCGGTCCTTGGCCACGCCGATGGCGGCCTCCGCTGCGGAACTGGCCGGGCTCGTTTGGCCCTCGCCCATCCTGGCTCGCTTTCTGCGACGGCGTGTCTGCTTGGGTCGTTCTGCCTCCACCTTCTTACGGAAGACCTTTTCCTGATGCTGCCGTAGCCACTCTTTATTCTGGTTAACCCAGATCAATTCCTTAAGCCGCGCCTCCTCTGGTGACAGCAAGCAGTTCTTGACCTCGGGGTCGTTGGCGAACTCGTCTTCGTCGATTTCCACCGCCATCGACACCGCCTTCTGTGGTCGCTGCAGCAGAGCCCAGTGCGTATGTATGCGGGCACGCTGCTCGGCGGTGGAGTATGCCATGGCGTGCTCGCAGGTGAGGGGGTCGTTGAAGATCTCCTCGATCTGGTTTTCCAGATCCTGCTCGTCCTCTACCCATTCGTCGTTGATGGGCAGTTGGGGTTTGGCACGGCCGCTTTTCTGTCCGCTGCTGTCTGTTTCTCGGTCGACTTCTGCATCTATTGCGTCGCCGAAAGTATGCGCAAGGCTTTCCAATGCCTCCTCGTTCGATCCATCCATGTACTCGTTGTCCATCTCGCCGGCAGGGGTATCTTGGGGAATTTCAGAAGGTTTCAGCGGGATGATGAAGCCCTCGGCGTCTCTCTTGTACTGTATCGGGGGCTGACTTGACAAATCCGCCCCGGTATTTGCTAGTCTCTCAGCTTCATTCCGTTCCGTCGCAACACCGGCATCTTGGTCCCCTGCATCAGCCTCGATTCTCTTTCGTCTCCGTGACCTGGCCTCGGCAGATTTCCTGAATTCGTCTGATTTCCGGTAAAAGGACGGCGGGTCGTGCGAGCTCTCCAGAAAGTCCTGCTTCAAGAAGTCCTCCACTGACATGCGACTCGACTCGGTATGCGTAAACTCCTGCAGTCGGTTCTGAATGGTGTGGTTGGTGACCTTGACGATGTAGACGACCTCCCTGACGGTCCGACGAAAGTTGTGCATCCGGGCCGCCATAAGCAGACAAGCACCACAGATTCCCGACGGTCGACGGCCCATAACCATCCAGTCGCGACTCATGCGCTTGACGAGACGAACAGCGTCTTCGGCGACACGCGCCGTGTCTTGGTGGAACTCCATCTTGGTCGCGAACCGCCAAATCAAGTCCTCAGGATAGACAGGGATAAGACCGTCATTACCAATCGGCACCACCTCGTTGAGCTTCTTGAAGATGCGGCCGAGTTTGAAGACGTTGAGCTGGACCAAGTCGGCGAGATCAATCAGCATGACCTTGCAAGGCGGCTCTGCTCGGCAAGCGGCGTACAGACACACGGCGGCGACACTAGCGAGAGTGCGTCCTTGGACAAAGTTGGCGCCGGAAGCGAGCTTGAAGACCTGGGTGCCCGAGGTGACGAGACTTTCGCTGACGTTGAGCTGCTGGGCGTAACCCTGCATGAGGCTCTTGGCCTCCCGAATACTCTTCTCGCGATCCTCGGTGCCGCCCACCCTCCTGAAAGCAGGCCCCATGCTACGCACGCCGGCTTGGTCAGCTCCCATGAAGGTACCCTGGACAATGGCAGCACCGGACGAGGTCTCGCCAAACTGCACCTCGGCGACGATGTTGGTGTCGTCAGCGACACGACCGCAGGTCTGGCACGTGCCGTCGACGACGTTTGGCTTGGGGCAGGCCTTGTTTGGACATTGCTGGCGGGCGGGCAGGGCGACGGGCCCGGACTTGTTTGCCCTGGCGACGGAGGCGCTGGCGCTCTGCGCGTTGGAGATGGCCTGGCGACGCTCCTCGCGCTCCCGCATGGCTCTGATGGGGTTGGGTCGGGCGAAGCGCGGCTTGGCCGGGCCGGCGGCCGGGCGTTTATTTGGGTTGAGGGATGACATGGCGACTAGACGTGTTGGTGTGAGGATGTGAGGATGTGTAAGTGAGCTGCGTGACCTGATCTCAACGACGACGACGACGACGACGATGACGACACTTTATCAGGGAAAGGGCTGCTACATTGACCGCGGTGCCTCTGACAGAACCTCAGCCGTGCTGTCGTCACGGTCGATTCCAATGGTTCGACCAGGTCGAGCGTACCGATACGTGATATCCGCTGCTAAAGATGCTTATGTCTGAGACGATGCATTGCCGCAGGCGGCAGCTTCCGAGATACTGGCGAGGGAAAATTGTCGAGTGGGTCGAAGTCAAGGTGGTTTCGTGGCCGAGTGGGGGAGCCGACAAGTTTTGCCCTGCCGCTCAGAGTGCTGAGTCACTCCCGCTTTTTCAAAGGAGGGGGAGAGGCCTGCGATGGACGGCGAGGGTTCGAAAGCGCCTGGTGCTGGGGCCGGACACGACCTTTTCTGTCTTTGCCAGCAGCCGCACGTGCTGGACACTGCTTCAGAAGCATGCAGAGGATGATGGGAGTAAAATCTAGGACAAGTCCCTTTCTTGTTGTTATATTGGCTCCGACCTCTACGGGTATTTGCCTTCGAAATTGAGCCTCGTTTGCCGGGGTAGGTTGGCTGCTGGATGGGAAAATCTAGGCGCAGCAGCATTCTGAGGTAATTTGGCCCTGAATGACTCAGCTTCCCACCATAGTCCTCTAGGGACTCACCACCCAGTACTCACCGGAGCCACGGAGGGGCCGCGGACTATCGTCGATTTGGGAAGTAATCCCAGCAGGCCTCGGCATCACGCCCTTGAGTCTACTTTCCTGCATGGCGATGTGCAGTTCCAAACACATCTCCAGACACGTAGCCAATTGCCATAGACCATTGTCGCGACTAGGGCGTATCCTGATTTTGACTCGTCGTAAACTTACCTATAAAGACTTCTGGGGAGTGCTTGAAAATCGTCTTTCTACTCCTCGCTGCCACCACTCGCACAATATTACCCTTCGCCAGACACAACCTTGTAACAGCCGCTGTTGGAACCCTGCTTCTCCGACATGTCCTTCACCGTTACCGCCGAACCCGGCACGGACGTATGGCGCAAACCCCCGTCCATCGACGTCTTCAACGGTAAACAGCACATACACACCTCCCCCGGGAATCAACCTCTGACGTGCCTCAGCTCCGACGCATAATCATAGCAAGGGCCCCATGTCCACCCTCCTCTCCGGCAACCTCAGCTTTACCGCCCCCTACAATACCCAGTACGACCAGGTCGGCCTACTCTTCACCATCGCCAAGCCCTCCGCCGCCAAGCCGCAGTGGATCAAGGCCGGCATCGAGTTCTACAATGACCTCCCGCGGCTGTCCGTCGTGTGCTGCGAGTCGTGGGCCGACTGGAGCGTCGCGGACGTCGGCCCGGATGCGGCGCCCAAGATCCAGGCCGGGAAGCAGGGCGTGACGATTGCATTTGAGAAAGTAGTTAGCAAGAACAGCGGCGGCGTGTCGCTGTGGATTTACTACGTGGACGGCGAGACGAGGACGCCGCTGAGGGAGGTGGGCTGGTTCTTTGCCGAGGACGGCGAGGTGGACGTCTCTGCGTTTGCGGCCCGTGATAAAAAGGGCACCGAGCCGCTCGTGGCTTCGTTCTGGGGGTTCGACGTGAAGTGGGAGCAAGAATAACAGCAAATCACATCACATTAGGTGACTTCATGGCACAGCAAGTGAGGTGGCCGACATTTCTCATTACCTCGGTGACCCGACGGCGACGGTGCTCGCGCCGGGGGGATCGCAAGCAATCCCCTACAATCTTCAAGATCGTACAAAAAGACATGACTTCTTCCTCCGGCCTAAAGCCCTGCCCAAGACCATGCCAGGTCGTCCTCCCAGCGACACGAGAGGGAATTCGTAATATCATCATGACGCGTTAGGTTTGTTTTTGGTGTTTCTGAGATGGGATGAATTTGTCGGGGGGATGATCCAATCTGAGTCTCCCGAGCCGGTGACAGGAGAAACTTTGAGAAAAATGGTGGAAATTTTGACAGTCTGTTGTTGCTCTTCCCAGGAGTCTCTGTGTATCCAATCTGGGGATCAAGATGAAAAGCTTGCACGCACGAACCAGCGACGCAATCCCAGGTTGTAAAAATAAACAAAAAAAAACGCCAGAGTTGACAAAAAAATGCTGATCCCGGAGACGCCCTGCGCTGGGTGTTAAGGAGGTACAATCGAGCAGAGAGGTTCCGTGATAAGGAGGATAATGTGAGGGTCAGAAAACAACGCAAGAAGTAGCAAAGAACCACCGAGACAAATATTCTTATGAAAAAAAAAAGAGCCGAGGACCACAGTTCGTGTGCGGGCGCTATTAGATCCTCCAGCTCTGGTACTCATCAAAAGCTCAGTCGGCCAACCTCGAGAAGTAGAGGGGTAGAAGTAATGAAACAACTCCCAAATGGTAGACAAGCTGAATTTGACGAGGGAGCATGAAAGCAAATAACGCCCCGAATCCGTAGGCCGTCTATCTTTCGTCATCATTAGAATTTGTTTTTGTCGGGGTTTTCTGTTTTATCTCGTGCCTCGCTGCATCTTCATCTCTCCTCTTCTCATCTTTTCCCTTTCAAGCTCAACCTCTTACACATGCGGGTTGTCTAGGCACCTGTTCGCGGCAACGCGCGCACACACACACACACACGGCTTGCGTGTTCAGACGGTCCTCGGCGTGCGAGCATTGCTCACGTCGATGACGTCGTCGAGGTGGTTGCACATGGCGACGAACAGGTCAAAGAACAGCTTGCTGCCACCGGCCTCCATCTCAGCCTGCATGGTCCCGCTCCGCTTGAATGTCTTGCGACAGCGGATGATCAGGGCGAGGTAATGAGCGCGCAGGCGACTGTCCGAGTCGGGCGTGTTGGCGTAGGCGTACTGGGCCGACCGCAGGATAGTGGCGACGTCGATGCCGGCCTGCAGTCCCTGCTTGCGAAGCGCCAGCCGCTTGAGCTCCTCGAGCCCGTAGCGGTCCGCGGCGCAGTAGATGACGGTGTCGCGCAGGATGTCGGCGCCCACGCTCGACAAGTGGACCGTGGCCTCGGTCGAGGCGCCCGCGCGGCCACCTCCGATTTCTGGGTTGGGTGATGTTGACTGAGGCGTCCTTGCCGCCTGGTCCTCGAGCTCCCAAGAGCTTCGCTGCCTGTTGTGCAGCAGGCGAGGGTAGTAGTCGCCCTTGTAAAGGTACTCGAGGACGGCGGAGAAGACCTCTGGTTCTTCGTCGGGGATGGATATCCTCCGGCTCTGCGCATCCAGGAAGTTGCCCCGGCAAGCGGCCTCGAAGAAGGGCGACTGGCGGAGAACGTCCTCGTGCGCCGCAAACAGCCGGCCGTCCCGCCCGACCGTGAGCGTGACGATGGGGGACGGGGCAGCCTGCTGGGGTACGGCTTGGGGGACTGCGTGTGATCTGGCGGGGATCGAGTCCTGCTCGGTAAGCGACCTCTGCAGTTTCGACACCTTTACGGGATCCCGGATGGAGCCTGGCTTCTTTAGTCGGGCGGCCTTGTCGACGCGGGTCTGGTCTTGCGACCGAAACGAGCGCTTGAACATGGCTGCGGAGGGGGGAACTAAAGAACGACTTCGGTGCGGGACAGCGTTGGTTACAGACGGGGGAGAGACGGCGGAGCACAAGGTGATGACGAGCGCGGTTTCACCTTGTTTGTTGTTGTTGATATTGCCTCTGTCGGCTGCCTGGTAACCTTGGCGAGTTGGCTAGAGAGTGACGAAAAGAGCGAAGATGTATCAAAAAGAGTGTGTTGACGCACAGAAGGATTGGCGAGGGCCCGGGCGGAAGAACACGGTCTTGAGCGAACAAGAACGATGTCCTCTGGGAAAGCTTTGCGACCCTTTTGGTGGATGTGTGTGAGGAAGAAAGGAAGCAGAAGCAGAAGCAGGCCGTGGGCGGGGTGGATATGGATAGACTACCTGTAGGCAGCCCAGCGTAAGGCGTCCAGTAAACGCCTAGGCAGGCAACGGGCCAGTAATATTCCAGCTGTCCCGTGTACCAGCCACCTCCAATATCAGGTTCGAATGTACAGACACCGTGGTGGTATCAATGTGGGTGAGGGCTGGATCTCGACAAGTCCAGCTTGGTCCTTGAAGCGAACACGATGCGAGGTAACTGCATGTTTATGTAGGTGGCATGGCATCCGTCCGGCGCATCACCTGATGCCACTGACAGAATACACCATCCCAACTCATGATCAGACCGACGCCGCAGGCAGTCTGGGGCGCATGGCATGGCACGGCAATCCACACCTTGCGATTAAGGCTCCAAAGCACGACGACAGTAGACAAGGTTAGGTTCACGGCGGCGACAACGCACCAAGAAAGGCCTTCGCCCTGACTCCGCCAATGAGGTACACGGACGCACAACTCGCAGGCATGGGTACCTAAGGTATCCATCCTTGTAAATGAGGCATCCCCTTGATTCACGACGCCAGCGCAAGCGCATGACGGTGTTCATGGCAGTCCCTGAGCCCAACCCCTGGCTTCGGATTGCGCTTGTTCTCACTCGTCATGCCAGATCCCCCAGTCATGTTAGGTCCCTCTACGAATGACCGATCCGTTGATTTGCCCGACTCACCCCCATCGCCTTGCCCCGGCGCTGGTCTGCGCGAGTCCCTGACGATCGCCTGATGCCCAACTCAGGCAGTACGATAGCATATCATCAGGGACACTGCACTGCCTCGGCTGCTTCCACCGACTTCGCTCCTGTTCTTCCCCAACACTTGCGTCGTCTTTCCCTCAGCGCTCATACTCCACGCTCGTCCTGATGCGCGGATGGCTCAGAGAATTATTCGGCGCATTGTCGCACGCAACTCGGGATGTGAGACGTGCTCAATTGCGTGTTGCGGTGCAGGATACTAACAGCATGGACTTGTGGTAGACCCGAACAACGTCTGCTTATTGGCTTGTCATACAACCTGCCCTGCGGAAATAGACTTGTCCAAAGTACACGGGAGGTCCCAGATAGTTTGGCCCTCACGCTTCCCCGCAACTGCTTCACGTTCTACTCAAGCTCAGTCTTGCGCCACGACTTCTATTTCTATAATCGCCTGGCGTATGAGCGGATGGAATAGACGAATGCTACGCCACTGCGCCCGCAGTCCTTCCCAACTTCCAGGCATTTATGACTCCACGAGTTAGTCACATCGTCCGCCTCTGCCACCAAGATACCTATTTCCTGTCCGTGCGAAAGAGGCCAAGTGCCAGGCCTCGTCACCATATTCCATCAAATCATTTCTTGCCCTTCATATCACACGACTTCTCGACTTCGGGTTCCAACAGATAAGAGCATGTTATTTAGGTGTACGGCGGCTAAGGCGATTCTAGTTATGTGCAGTGCTGCAACAGGAAACCCCCTTTGGGCAAGGCCTCCCGGCTATGCTTTGCGATGTCTCGTCAACCACGTGTCGTGTCTCGGGTATCATTTTGTCCTTAAGGCATCAATCGAGACCTTCTCGAGTCCTTGTCGCCTTCCATTGGCCCACTTCCCCGGCTCCGTCATCCATAGTCTCCGGACTTCTGTCTCCACCACGGTCCGGTCACGGGGTCCAGTTAGGTGTCGAGGGCTTCTTGCGCAGCCGCGGCCACCCGGGACTCCTGCAAAGACCGCGTGAGCCCCTCTCGGATCCCGACAAATCCCTGCATCAGAGTGAACACTGCATCGCCGTTAGCCGCCCAAGGCACCAGCGCATTCCGGTCCGGCCCAACACTTACTGGTAGGCGCCAACAGCACAAATCCGATGCTGTAGGCGGTGACGGCCTCCTCGGAGCCAACCTTGGACACGTCAAGCCAGTCAAAGGCCCACCAGTCCGTCAGCGACTTGCCGATGGCTGCCCAACCCAGGTAGACGCCGGCAAAGGCGACCAGGCCAAAGATGTGAGATCCGATTGCCTGATACATGTGAGAAGAATAAGAGCCAAAGCGCTCTTCACTTACGTAGGAGTGCTTGATGCTGTTGAGGAACAGAATCTCAACAGCCATGATGATGGACGTGATGGCGTAGAGGTTGAAGATGTTGAAGCCCTTGAACCACCCTTCGCCGAACAGGTCGCTGACTGCTACTTGTCAGGTGTTGACTCAACCTCGTCTGCCGGGACACTTACACGGAGCACCCGAGGGAGGGTATCTGCCATCACCCCATCCCCAGATTTCGGCGTCGTCGTCGGGGCTGCCACTCTCCGAAGGAGGCGCTGGTTCCGCAGTGTCACCCTGGGCCTGCTGCCGCGTGATGAACCAGTAGACTGTGGAGTTCATGAAAGCAAAGACAGTGGTGGTGGTGTAGAACATGGTGAAGTAGAACTGCTTTCGCAAGCTAGCCATATTGCTGGGCAGCGACATGGCCGAGATGACGTAGCCTTCAATCCCGCCCTCATCCTCGGGGTTGGGATAGTAAAGGTGGGTGAAGGTCCAGGACTATACATCGTCAGTTGGTGCAGACAGCGGGTGAACTACCGGACTTACGAAGGTGATGACATGGTACATGAAGACTAAAACGAAGCTGACGACACTGAAATCGAACAACAGGCGCCAATTCGTGTAGTCGGACTGCTGGGTCAGCTTGTAGTCGGCACCTGTAGCCGCAATGGTGGCGAGATAGGCAAGAAGCAATCCGCGGGCGATCACCAGGATGTTCTGCGGGATAAAGCGCCATGGTGAATGGCTCGCACGGAGGAATGCAGGCTGCAATCGTCAGCGTAGATGCCCAACGGGACGGCCATGACTTACATGATCCTGCAGGGTGTTGGGTCCAGGAAGACCTCCCACGGCCGAGAGAAGGGGCGTCGAATCCATCTTCAAGCGGTAGCCGGTATTCAGAGGCGAGCAAAGGTGCCGAGATGAGGAGTATTGCAGCAATGTAAAATGCTAAACCAACACAGAAAGGCTCTGCCGGCGTTGCAAAGATGTATGCAAGCCGAAGTAGTTAGATGGAGGTTGACAAGAGGAGATTTGGGAGGAGTAGGAAGTTGGCGGTAGCGAGGGTGATTTTTGGGTGATACGCAGGATACTTCCTGATGTAAATCGTAGTTGGCATATTTGGAAGGCGCAGGCATGAAAGAGCAATCTCGCCTGCAGATACCGGTTGCAAGAACAACGGCCAACAGTCTTGGGTGTCGATTTGGCATGAACGACTGATCGGTTTGCTAGGGTAATTTCCAGCAGCTCATCTATTTTCTCTGCAAACATATCAAGCACACGGCCTGCGAGTGTTCTATTAGTACGGCGGGCTCGGCTTAACCACAAATCAAATTGAAATGGTTTCGAACTCATGACAATGGTGATCATTATTTCTTATGTTCATTCGTACAGATGTGGTATAGCTCAGACCTCATCGGGTATCTCTACTCCGTCTTGCTGGCGGCACCCTCCTTCTGCATTCCCTCGCAGCCGGTTGCCTTGCCAGCCCACTCCTCGACCTTGCCGTAGCCCTGGGAGGTATCGCGCTGCTCTCCTGCCGCCTTCATGTTGGCCAGGCCTGCCGCCTTGTCTTGTTCGCCCGAGGCCTTCCACGGCTGGGAGCCGGTCACGTCTCCGATAGTAGCCTGTGAACGATCTTAGCAACGAAACAGCACGACGGGCCGATACAGCACAGTGCTGCTATGCTGGTTCAACGTACCTCGGCGGCTCCCTTGGCGTATTGGACGTGAGCGCCGATGAGACCGGGCTGCTGGTTCTGGTTCTCAGACATGTTGGTGTTGTTTGGTGGTGTAGTGGTATATTTACGAGTCTTTTCAGGTATGTGTTGGACTTTCTTGAAGAATGGTAATTCGAGTAGGCGATGTGGTGACCTTAAGTAGGTACCGAATCTAGATCACACGGGCGAATGATGACATCGCTGTCTATCCTCACCCGCATCAATACCGATCTCATTCATGACATCACACACGGCTATCAGGGACGATAAGCTCTGCTAGCTCCAGGGGGCATGCGCTGAACCCCGCCATAGGCTGAGCCACACCTTCTCCGTTGATGCCACAGGTCCGCGCCACATGCAGGACGAGTGGCCCGTGCGGCAGATGCGAGAGCCACCATGTCCAGTTCTCGATGAAGGCCGAGTTTCCGTCAAGCTATCACATATCCAGCTTCTGAGCTCCACGGCGGCCACAACGACCAACACGACCCTCACCGATTAACAGCGCGGATCTGGAATCTGCACGATCCATTGCGCGAGAACGAATTGTGGCACTGCGCCTGTCGAAGATAGCCAGCACTGCCCCCAATGTTGTCCGTTCTGCAGAACCCGCGGCAGCTTGCCGGCCAGATCATGAACTTTGGCTTGATCCTGACAACTGCGTTCATGGTAAGCTAGGTCCAGCCCGACCTGGTTGACTCGGCACCGGATGCTGACCGTGTGGTTGTAGATGTGGAAAGGCCTCTCCGTAATCACAGACTCGCCCTCGCCAATCGTCGTCGTCTTGTCGGGCAGCATGGAACCGGCCTTCCAGCGCGGAGATCTTCTTGTGCTCAGCAACCGCAACATCTTTGCAGAGACGGACGTCGGCGAAGTGGTAGTGTACAATGTGAAGGGCAAGGACATTCCCATCGTGCATAGGGTTGTGCGCCGCTTCGGGACAGGGTCAGTCAAGCTCCATTGCACGGCGGTCTGGCGATACGGTGCACTCTTGCTGACTTTGCTCGTGCAGACCGGATGCGAAGCTCCTCACAAAAGGCGACAACAATGTGGCCGACGATACTGAGCTCTATGCCCGCAACCAAGACTACCTCGAGCGCAAGGACATTATTGGCAGCGTGATCGGCTACATTCCTTTTGTTGGATACGTCACGATTCTGCTGTCAGAACATCCGTGGCTCAAGTCAGTCATGCTGGCCGTGATGGGGCTGATGGTGGTACTGCAAAGGGAATAATCGAGAAGGCGTAGGGGGGAAAATACTATACCATTTGATGATCTACCACGAAATTCTACAGGTTGGAATTTGCAGCCACAAGTACACGTACATGCTGTAACGTGCATTTCGAGAACAAACCGCCCTAACGTGATCACGATGACGCCAGGTAGGAGTAGTGACTATATTGATCGGATGCTGCTCCCAAGCCATGAGCTGGCTAATTATTCCAGGCCACGTCCAGGCACGGCGTGCTGCAATCTTACGCATAAACCTGGCGCTAATTAATACAACTTGTGGGCATCCCGCTTGCGCGAGCATGGATATCGGCCATCCTTCGTCCGCAGGGCTTGCCTTGAAGGGGATTTCGCCAGGGTAAACCGATGCTTTCCACCGCTGCCCTTTCGGGTTCAATCATAACAGACCACACCTCTTGGCGATACGGAATGTCGTCGGTGGCGGCCGCGAGAGCCCACCTCGGATTGTCGCCGTATTCCTCCACCATGCAGACACGAACCAAAATCAAAGCTCGTGTGCCCACCCAGGAGATCATTTACGGGTCCCCTCGTTAGCCCAATCCAGCGATTCCAGACAAAACCAACCCCTGCTATATCCCTGGCTCTGTGCTTGAATTAGACGGCGCTATCGCAACCAGCCCAATCGCCAGACGGCAGCCCCGGTCAGGCTTACCTACGGGACCCCCTATGCTCGTGCCGGTAGAGGCTCAGTAAGGCAACGGCTGCAGGGCAAGATGAGGCTGTGCGCATTCTAGATTCTAGGCAGCCTGTCTTTTTCTTTCCTGCTGCCCTTCCTCGCTTTTTCCTCGTCTGCTCGTCACTCGTCAATCTTTTCGTTTTACGTCCATTCGTTTCTTTCACGATTCTTTCCATCGCGTCCTGGTTGTCCAGACAGACATCTTCATCCACTTCGCAGCCCTCGTCTCGACTTTCCTTAAAATTAATTTTTTTTTCTTCCAATTTCTTCCCTTTCGCCTCATCGGTCTTACGTTTAATATCTGGAGCTTCTTGGCGGATGATGAAATAGCCGACAACACCATAAGAAGCACCATAAGCAAGAATCACCACACTTGTGACACGTCCACAAGTAAACCCACACTCGCCCGCCATGGCACAGCAGCAGGACTCCAACGTCTCACGCCCGTCTAGCATGGCACAGCAGCAGACCTCGAACGTCGATTCGACCGTCGACCCAAACATCCACGGCTTCTACGCACCACAATCGCCTCCCATGCAGCCTCTTCGTTCGCAGCCGCCACCGCCGCCACCGTCGCAGAAGGGTCAGTATCAAGCGTACAGCTCCCACAACCCGCCCGCATCGTACGGCCAGTTTTACCAGTACCAGCCAGTGATGCAGGCACCCCAGCCCGCGTATCCTCAGATCTATCGACCAGAGGTGCCGTACAGCAAGAACTGGTTCTTTTTCAAGGATGGCCTACAAGCACTCGGCGTTGTCTTTTGCGTCATCGGCCTTGCTCTGTCATTGAGCTTACTCGACTCGAGGTACGGGTATCTGACGATTGTTCTGAATGTTCCCGTGGTAAGCATCGTCGACACGAGAGATGTGTCAGAGGCCGTTGTACTGACAGGATTGTTTATAGTTCGGCTTCGCCCTGGTCTGGGGCCTGACTGACCTCCTGGTGCGCCTGCGACGGAAGTTCCAGCGTCCCAGCGTCCACCCGGGCGCCCATGTCGCCATGTCCCTGATCATCTGGCTCGGCGCCGCCGTTGCTGGCGGCATTGGGACCACTCTCGCCGTCGTGTCCGACACCTATGATGGAGACACGTACTGCTGGAGTTCAAGTGAGCAAGATTATGTTGAGTGCGGTGACAGTTTCAACGGCAGGAGAGACATATTCACCACCGCTGCCATCTTTGCTTGTCTCCTGTGGTTGATTCACTTCGTCCTGTTCGTTGCTGCCTGCATCGACACGGCCAAGCACAACGCTGCTGTGCGTGCGCAGGTCATGATTGTCCCGCAACAGCCGGTTTGGGGTCCGCCACAGCAGGTCTGGCAGCCGATGCCTCAGCAATACCATCACTACCAGCAGCCACCACAGCAGCCGCAGCAGCAGCAGCAGCAGCAGCAACCACAAATGCGACCGCAGCCGCAGCCTCAGCGCGAGCAGCCCCCGTCGGCTGAATCTGTTCCTCTTCACCCACGAAGCGAATCCATTCCCCCCTCCCCTTCACCCGTGCACTCGAGCCCTAGACTCAGCTCAACGGCCCCTAATGAGACTGGAGTGGCGCGGTAGAGTCCAGCTGGAAAGCACGTGAGCGTGGACTGATGAGTTTTCAAAATATCGAGATGGTTCTACCTTGCCTATCTAATTTATAATTATCCCTGTATGTTGGTTCTTACATGGTGCAGGATTGCGCGGCGTACAAGGGTGCAAGATATATTTTTACGAGCCTAGTGTCGAATACCCTATAGTTGAATCAAGACATGGTGTTTCGGGTAAATCAGATTGACGGCGGACGTGCTGATGCAGCGAGACTATGAAGATATCCTGATGTATTAATTGTGAATCGATGAGCCACGTGGAACGAAACGATCATAAACCAGGTACGGCAGTTGCCACTTGTTTTCTATCAAAACATTACTTTCACCAATACAACATCCATGTATTTGAATGACTAGTTGAATCGCTCTGTACGCCACCTACATCCGCGGATGTAGCACAAAACTAGCATAATAAACGAGCAGCCATGGGTATCTCAGCCGGTTAGTAGTCCTATTGCATAAGGTCGTCGACATCCTCCCAGCGTTTCGCCGCGAGCTTCCGCACCTTCTTCGGGCTGCCGTTGCTTGTTGTTCGGGGGCTGTCGTTACTGACGCGCATGCGCTCCAGCCTGCGGCCTAGGTTTGCGACGCCCTCCGGTTTAGGCGAGGTGCTGACAAAGTCGTCGCGCTCCTCGAGCGGTTTGCGCTTGCTAGGGCTGCGGCCGGCGAGCTCGCGCTTCAAGACGCCATTCTCGCGGCGCAGACGCTCGACTTCCTCTTCGAGGTCCTCGACCAGGACGTTTTCTTTGTTGTGGATATTGTCGGCAGCGTCAAGGCCACGCTCTAGCACATCCACCTTGCGGTCCCAGTGCTCTTCGCTGCGCTCTTGTTCCACAGCCATAGAAGCCTTAAAGCGGGAGAGTTCCATGGCCAGCCGATTCTCAAACTCGGTGGCGCACTCGTCGCGGATAGCGGCCTCCAGGTCCAGCATGCGGTCCTCCATACTGAGGAGGTGAGCCTCAGCCTCCATCCGCGCCTCGGTCTGGTGCTCCACCTCGACACGTAGTTGATCCATCTCATCGCTGAGTCTGGCAATCTCTAGAGCTGCTATCTCCATTGTTGCTCGACCATCGCTGCTCAAAGGTGTGTGGTTTCTGTAAGACCCCGAACCGGGAGGGAGGAATGGCCGTGGGTGGTGTTGCACAGGACTAACCGGCCGCGTATTGCTCTGTGGTGCGTTGGCTAGTATTGTAGCGGTGATGGACGGAATGCGCGGCACTGTGACCTCCCTGGCCAGAGCGCTGTACCGCAGAATCTGCGAGGTGGCGTTGAAGTCACCCAGAGGATCGGCTGTGACAATCATGACACCCTTCTGGGGGTTGCGGTGAGCAGCATGCGGGTGGTTCGTTGAGGAGGAGGAGGGGAAAGAGTTGGAGAAGAGGAGTTCGGTGAGTTTGCATTGTCGGTATGGAACAATATTGGGCTGTGCTGTCAGCTGGGCCTCCGCTGATAGAGCAACCGTACTTACTTTGGATGAATTGCCAACCTCGCTTTGGGTCTGTAAGCACTGTCCAAGGTACATCAAGCTTTCGTTGATCTTGCCAGCCTCGACCAAAGTGGCGCCTTGTGTCTTGGCATCTCTTGCACGTTCGCTGCCTGCTAAATCGACAATGGTCAATTTGCTCCCAGTCCAGGGACCTACACGCCTGCTGCGTGTTCTCTTCTTGACCTCGAAGCAGAAGAAGCCGTGGCTACGGCTAGACACGCTGTTGCTGCCCGTCCCCGCCACTCGTCGCTCCTGCAAACCAGCCTCGAGGACCAGGATTGCGTCTTTGAAACTACTACACACGACCTTGCGAAGGCCAGCGACTACCTTTCGGTCGGGAGATAGTTCGGTCGACTTGAAGAGCAAGGGTCGGCGGCGATGATGGTCTTTGGAGGCCGCCGTTTTCGACGGAGGATTCAAGAGATCGTAAATTCGGTCATTGTGGACCTCGTACATGGAAATGACGACGACGTACTCCGCCGAAGGATCGCAGGAAACGTTGATGCCTGCAACGTCAGGCATCTGGGGAAACGTCGACGGCCGCTGGAGGTGTCGCCTCGGCGGTGGTGGCGACATGACACTGTGTTCGCCCTTGAGACACTGTTTAGCATTCTTCTTGCCTCGAGTGACTGCAGTGAGGGACATGAAACTCTTGTGGGAAGCCCGCTTGGGCGTGGCATTGTTGCATGCACTGGCAGACATTTGAAGGGTTGACAGCGGTTCTCGCTCTTGCCGAATGGAGCTTTCCTACTGCTTCTTCAGGCGAAGGGCTGCATGGGTTGCGCTGACAAGTCGAACACTCTTGGGGCTGTGCAATGGAGAATCTGGAAAGGTGCATGGTATGTGCTGGGCTGGCGGCATCTCAGGTGTTGTGGTTAGTTTGACATAAGAGAGGGCGCGTACAATCATTGGCGTGGTTGCTCGAGACGCCGCGCGAGACGCCTGGGTTGGGTCTGCAAAGACAGATTCGAGGTAGTAAGGCGCGGACGCGAGAAGAGCCTCGGAAGAGTCGCAGGATTGCAAAGATTCCAGGACGAGGGGCAAATCCATGGCGTCAAGCATGTTTGGGCCGATGGACCTAAACAGCACGTCCAGCGCAAGCTGTGTCAAGCCACGTTGGCTACGCGAACCCAATATTGTGTGCGTCTATACCGTCAGTATGGCACAGCTTAACATGCTTTCTCACGCACCTTGCCGGAGCCCGTGACGCCCAACGTCGCGACTACTGCATCAGTTCCCTCATTTCCATGAGGAGCCAATACGCCCTCCACAAGAGGGAGAATGTCGGCGCAATGGAAGACATCGAGCTGAGTGGCGTCCTCCTCAAAGACTTGAGTGAAGGCGAACTTTTCGATGGCCCGGCGGCGATCTGTAGGAGGGTTGAGGGTAATATAGGAGGCACGTGAACCTCTTTCATCCGGTCTCTCAACACTCAGAATACGCTCTGAAGCTGCAGCCCCTGGCGGCGGAGGACGTAAACGAAGATAGACCTCGAACAGGTTATGCGATTTTGACGAATCCATGGCTGGTAAATCCCGAGGCCTATATGAACTGGACGAATTTGGATGTTGGAGAAGCAAGAATCAGCACATGGAGAATCTCGAGCACTACTCCTGCAATTGGCGATGATGGCACAGGGGTTTGGAGATCAGACATTTCCGTCGTGTTTACATTGGAAGAATGCTTGCTGGCCTGGCAACCAGCCGTTTGCGGGACGCACGAGATAAGCGCGTGGAAAGTGGATCCGCTCTAAGCGCGAGTTAGCGCAAGCGCCTAGACCTCAAACCCCTGCTGACAAAGGGTCTGGACGAGCTAACCCGAATTACGAGATGTGGGGAATTGGAGGTCTGAAACGATGTAGGGAGGGGAAAGGAAGAAAAAAAAAAAAAAAAACCGTCAATCGCGACGCCTCTGATTCGTCCCAGCGGTAACAAACTTTTTTTAAGGGCCACTGTCTTCACCGCCAACTTAGCCATTGTCAAAGTTCTACTATTCTACTATGGTCAGCCAGACCAAATTCACAGCCCGAATGCTTCCGTAGAAGTTGTCTGTAGATTGACAAATGACCGTGTAAGATCTTCATATCCTGCTTTTCCAGCTGGATCATACCGACGAGACAGAAAGGACAGCTTACGGAATGGAACTGTTCCAGCTAGCTGATGACGGCAGATTAACCGAAATGAGGAGGGGATGAGGGGATATGACATGGCGTTAATCTGGAAAGGAGGGGCTGAAACTGGCTCGGCCTGTTTGCTGGAGGGATGGCGGTTGATCTGTCCCTCGATGGAAGCGTGGAGCTGGGTTCTCCGAGATTTCACTTCTGTCAGGGCTGTTGCCGCACATTCTTAATTCGCCATTGGCCCTGCAGGGGCTAGACGCACCAACGTATGACATACAATTCCCATTTATTTTATGTTTGCGTGAAAATGACCTGCTATTTGGCCCGAATGTCCAGGGGGCGTCATTTCGAGATTGTCTTGTGTGAATCACGGAGCAAACTCGACTAGCGAGGAGCTAATGGAGCTAGAATAAGGGACCTTTGGGTATCGGCACGGGAGAAGGGCGGCGATCAAGTCGAGTCATCGTATCCTGGTCTTTGCCATATGACTCCATGGCAGCCTCGTCTGCTTCTAGAGTTTAGTGGCGTCACCAGCTTGGGTCTGGAGCATTTTAATTGCTGCCTGCATCCAAACGCCTTGGATTGTCGCGGACGTTGAGGACCTACTCGTTTCACTTCGAATACATCCATCTTTGGTATGTTGAAAATGGAAGGCAGTCGATCCATCATCATGATACGACGGGTAAGGGGCTGCTGCTTTTTCTTGTTCGTCTGGCGAAAGGGCGGTGACGAGGTCTCTGGCCCGCAAGTGGACAGATGCGTGAGCTGGCCATGTACCTCGAGGTAGACCCGCGCAGGGCAGAGGACGACTTCCCCCAACTAGCCTAGCAGTCGTCGTCACTCTGAGGGAGGTAGCTCGACAGGCGAATCAAAAGCTCAGGCCCGCGGCAAGATACCTCGAGTGACTCTGCGCCTACCCCACCAAAGACGTCGCTCAGTGGCTTCCATGCAGTGGATAGGTGGAGTCGCCTATTCATATACCTCGCGCTATGGACATTTTTTTCCCCTGCCTTTTTTTCCTCCCCTCCTCAACAACACCACATCAATCCATCCAGACAACGAAGTCGCCCTGCAATCAGTCTAGCAATCACATACATAAAAAGAACTTTGTCGATTCAAGATGCCTTCGGCCATCGCTGAACTGTAAACGCCCACTACGGGCCGCATCCTGAGCGGCCCGTAGTCCAGCAGTTCACCGAGTTATTCACCACGACCATCGACCAAGTTCTTCGCAGGCTTTTGGCTACGCTCTTTCATGAGCCTGTTACGTTCATAAATACAATTGCAGTTGCCTCTGTCCAGGAGGACCCTTCCAACCACCGATATTTTCAATTGTCTGCTCTGTCCGACCCATCGCCATCCGCACGCAGACATCATTACAGCAGACTTTGCACATATCTCTTGCAACCCGACAACAAGCCACAAGTGCCAGCCACTGTACCTTGACTGGCCAATTCACGCTGCAGCCGGATAGCAGTAATTCATCCCGTACCCAATCACAGCGACCCACGACATGTCACGCAACGTTCGCAGAAAACCCTCGACTACTGTCAAAACCAGCCGCCGTCGTGGCTCCGACACCTCCTCCTCCTCCTCACTCAACTTGTCAGATGACGATGGCTACTCCGCCGTGGAAGATGTCAGCGACTCCGAGGACAACGATGAGGAGGATGTCAATGCGGTCGAGGAGGAGAACATCATGACGGAGGCCTTCGGTCAGTCTGTTGTCTCTCCTCGACCGCTGCTTTTTGTAGAAGAAGAAGAAGAGGACGCGGATGAAGAAGACGGCGACGAGAATGGCGAGGAAGACGACGACCACATTGACAATGATGGGAGTGACGGCGCTAGCTGGGCCGGGATCCCCGACGACGACGACGAAATTGACTTCCTCCCATTTGAGGACGACTCGGCCTACAATTCCTTCGAGCGTCATGTCCGTTTCGACGTTCCCTCCAGCTCATCTGATTCCAATGCCACCGAGACAGACGACGACCATGGAGACATTTTCCCTGACCTATTTGTCTCTGCCAACTCGCTCGACCCGAGCTTCCGTCGAGAGATTGAACATGATCGATCAGACTCGTCCGAGTCCGCCACTTTCTGGGACAACTATGGTCCCTACCATGAGCACGATGTTCTTGACACAGAGGATGCCATTGCCCCGCCATCAGATGACGACACGCCGGTTGCCACCCCAGCCCTGGCCTCGTTCCCAACTGCTTTCGATCCAACATGTGAGCCGCAAGAACTGGAAGAGTTGGACGGATACGAGAGTGAGTTTTATTGTGCCTCGCTGAAATCAATGTGCTAACCGCCCCAGCCGATGGCGAAGGCGACACGACCGAGGAGGATGTTCCAGATCCCCCCATGCGTAGAAAGATGCGGCGCACTCCCAGCGTATTCAACGGTGATGATTCTGATTCTGAGGTCGACGTGCCCCTCAAGAGGCAGCGTGGTCAACCTCGCATAGGGCGCTTCGACCTTGACAAGTCCAACAAGAAGCCAATTGCCGTCCTCAATCCATTGACCCGCAAGATGATGATCTTTACTCCCATGCACGAGCGGCCGCTTGACTTGAGCCCTGAGCAATTCAATCTGCCCTGGCACATGCCGGCCGACAGCTCGCCCATTTTCAGCAACTCGGCCAACCTGATGTTCAGTGCCATGTTCTCCTCCAACGGCCTAGGTGACTTGACCAACAACACCCAAACAATGGGTCCGGCCGAGGCCTTCTTCCCGTGGACCCGGCCCGAAACGTCAATGGACGACTCTTCATGCACCCCTAGTGGGGATGACGCCGGGGAAGATGAGGCTGAGGAGGGGCTTGACCTCTCCCACTTCATCACCTTTGGAGATTCCGACGATAATGAATCCTCGGGCGACGATGAATCCAAATGGCGGGAGTCGTCGACCCCCGCTCGTCCAACCACAGCTTCGAGCGACGTGTCTCACATCAAGTCTGACACGGTAGGCGCTTTCCGCCGGAACCAGATTGACAGGAAATTGATCCTGAGCAATCAGGCTACACAAGACTCGCTCGCGTTCAGCGGCCCCTACAACTACACGGCGCTCAAGGGTATCAGGTCGGATCGGTTCGATACCGCCGCCGTACCGCTGACACCCGTTCGGCGCCAGAAGCGCCATATGATGGACTTCACGCGGAGCCCCCTCGAGGCGGCTTCCACCAAGCGCAAGGCCTCAGCCGAAGTCGCAAGTCAAGGCCACAAGAAGCAGCGGAGCATCTCCGACGTCACCAGTCTGGCGATCTAGGCCCTGACGCACAACACGAGCCAGGCGGCATGGTTCCGCCATCCCTGACCTGGCACTTGACGTCTCGACGTCCCCGCCCTACACATCTCTTTTATCGTTTTCTTTGTACTTTGGTTCGTTTTCTGCACGAAACCTAGCGAAGTCTCTTGCTTCAATCCGGATAGATGGCTCACGCAGACGGCATCTTGGAAATAGACAGTTCGTTTGCACTGTAGCCCGTGGGTTGCTAGACAAAAGTCATAATACTAGATCTTGTTAAAGAATGATTCACTCGTGATGCGTAGCAACGAAGTGCAGTACAGCATCAGGTCCTGGTCAGACCGTGTCTGGCTCAAAGGAGCCGCCGGCAACAAGTCTGATTTGGCAACAATCCTGTTTTTGAGTATAAAGTGGCAGGCTGAACACTCATGAACAACCGGGTAGTCTAAGCAGCCCGAGTAAAGTCCAATGGACACAGAGAGAAGACGGACAGGGGCTGCCCTACAAGATCCTCCCTGTATTGTTAGACGCACGCCTCAACGGTCCATCGCCATATAGACGCAGGACATGAGCCACATCCATCATGTACACGGGGACAAGACTTGCTTGAGAGTGGTTCATAGCTCCCTGGCTGCTAGAATAGGAGGCGTGGGCGTACTTCTATCTCTGTACTCTGGCTAAAGCGCATTACGCTTGGCAACTCTATAAAGACATAGACTTATTGAATTTGTACTCTTTGACTACCTAGTCAGAATAAGATTCTCTGAACAAGGCACGGTAGTTTGCAATTTATATGTTGTAAGGCTCCTAGGTAATTGCATATTAGTTCACTGCCGAGTGTGTTATAATGGAAGTATCACCTGCCCTTGGTCAATGATCGTTAAGTAATACTGAAAATTAGAATGAACGTCTCTCTGCATCACCACGATATGATCACCATACGATTTGCACGTATCCCCCGCAAGGTCTTCAGGCGCTTGCGCGCGCGGCGATTTTTAGGGATAGACCCAGGAACTAAAAGGACCCGATTAAGAAGTAGCGTTGGCTGGAATAAAGAAGCAGATCAAAAGATCAGAAGTTTATGATTGGCCTGCGCCTCCATTAATCAAGAAGCTGATCAAAAGTCAGAAATGTATGGTAGGCTTGCGCCTCCATGGATCATGATGACTTTGCGGTCGATGTCGAGCAATGCGAATAACAAAGGTTTTAAATATCGAGTCGCTGGGCGAGGAACAACATTGTTGGCTACTCGTCGTCAGAGTCAGCCACCAGGTGCACGCTGTAATAATCCTCTTAATCAGAACTGGGCAGTCGTCCCCGTCATCCTCATCATCCACGGTTGTTGGGACTGTAATGACAGCAGCGGCAGAAGTGGTGGCGGCAGTTTGCTGCACATCCGAAGCAGGCAAAGATTGTGGGCGATACTGCTCTTCATATTAGAAGTGTTGACAATGCCAATCAGGATTTATGCACTTACGGCTACCCTGTTGGCTACCTTGATCGGGATAACCCGACCCCGAAATTCGAATTGGTCGACTTCTCTTTCGGCCAGATGGAGGTCTGCTCGTACGTCAAAGCCAAGCATGACCCAAACGATGTTTTTGTTCCAGGGCTCAGGGGCCCTTGGCGACCAAAAGAACGTGACAGATCCGGGTCTGCGGAGCTTGTTCCGGCAGGAGCTCTTAACCTCTGCTGGTGCGGCCTTCATATGGATTTGGCTGGCCCCGAGAAGTCTTCTCCTTTCCCTGAACTGCCTGAGGCTGTTCTCGAACTGCTCGTCGTAGTTTGTCATTCCGGCAAAGGTTAGCAAGTCACGAAGCGAATGCAAGCGGCAATGCCATGGCGTCTCACTTGGTTGTTGTTGTTGATGATCATGATGTTGACGTGGAGGCTGACAGCTGTATAATTACTTTGGCTTTGGGGTAACTTGAATGTGCTGAAAAGCTGGCAAGATTGTTTCTCACACGGTTGGGTCGTTGTGGTGTTGATCAGAATCTAGAGAAGATGCGGGCTTAGATGAGCGCTGCGGTACCACACTATCATCTCCAGCCCCACAAAGCGAATTACGCGACCAGAACATTGCCGTGAATTGCCTCTCTACCAGAATCCAATGTTAACTTTGTACTTTCACACTATCAATTTCTTCAATCTTCCCGCGTAGCCATCTCGTTAAGACAGGCAGATTCAACCCTATCGAGAACATCTGCCAAAAGGCTTTAGCAGATGAGTACAATGGAATCAATCAAGCGTAATGAGGCCACCGTGGCTTAAATTCAGCGTCTCGAAGACGCTCTTCTCAATCCGTTGGACTGGACAGGCGTGGCCAACAGGGTACGATGGAATCATGCAACGCCGCCTCAACTTGCCCGTCTACCGACGATTCGAAGAGATCCTAGACGTTTACCACAAGAATCAAGTGTTCGTCCTGTCGAGTGAGACTGTTTCTGGCAAGTCGACCCAGATACCCCAGTTGCTCATGTACGACGAGTACGCGAGCGGTCTCAAGGTCGCCTGCACCCAGCCGCGTCGGCTGGCCACGAAATCGCTGGCTCATCGTGCTGCTGAAGAGTTGGGGGTTGACTTGGGCAGGAAAGTTGGCTACCTGATTGGTGGCGACAAAGCGGTCAGCCCCGATGAGGACAAGAAGACTCGCCTGGTCTACATGACCGAAGGCGTCCTATTTGGACATCAGGCCGAAAATGCCGATTTTTCGGATTATGCATGCGTTGTTGTCGACGAAGCGCACGAGGGGACTATCGAAATGGATCTACTGCTGGCACTGTTGAAGAAGAGTATACGCAACCGCCGAGACTTAAAGGTACTTCTTTCGCATCGTTTCATCCACGACCTCGTGTGAAGACAGCTAACAAATATTGTATTAGATGATTATCATGTCAGCCACTACGGATGTGAAATAGTTCCAGGACTATTTCAACGACTGCCCCTTGGTTCACATCACTGGTGTAAGTTGATCATTCGATATCCATCTAGGTCGTATGCTAATCATCCCGCAAAGCGCAACTTCCAGGTCGATATCTGTTATCTGTCGCCGTTTGGGGCCAGTTCGAATCTCACTGCTTTAACCGTCAACCATGTAGTGCATATCCACAAGAACGAAGAAAAAAGGCACATCTTGTCTTTCTTCCAGGGAAAGGTGAAGTAGCCGAAGTTTGCCAACTGACTAGCAAGTATACTGAGAACCTGGAAGTCTTCCACCTCTGATCTGCACTGGCCGCCGATCAACAGCATTCAGCCCTGTATTCTTCGAGTCAGAATCGAAAATGCATCGTCTCGACGAACATAGCAGAGACTAGCTTAACCATCAGTGGGTTGGGTTATGTCGTTGATACCGGATTGTCAAGGCAAATGGTCTATAACCCTCGCCTTGATATGAATATGCTGTCCGTCCTGCCAATATCGCAAGCAACGGCAAAACAGCGCATGAACCGTGCCGGTCGTACAAGGGACGGCGTCTGTTATCGATTCTACACCGAGGAAGCTTTCGACAACATGCCGCTGTCAACCGAGTTTGCGGTTAGCTACCAGTCAGTTCACTCAGCAGTTCTACGACTTCTCGCCGCCGGCCATGCGAAGATCCTTGACTTCGACTGGGTGGAAGCACCCCACCCAGAGTCAATCTCGCGAGCTGCACAGGACCTTCACGATTGGTACAATTTACTGCACATAACTCTATTATGATATTGCTAACGTTTCTAAAACCACAGAATTCATAAACTACGCTGGTCAGATCACCACGTCAGGTCGCAAAGCCTCGCGCTGCCTAACGGAACTAATCTGGTTCCGTTTCATTGAAAAAGTAGCGAAGCTCAACTGTGCCATGGATATGCTAGATATTGCAATCTTGTGCAGCACCCGAAGACAAATTTATACGCGCCCATCCGGGTATGAAAAAGTTGCAGATGCAACAAGGTCAGCACTCGCCGCCTGGCCCTCAGACCACCTCGCTCTCGCCAACGCTTTCAGCATGTATATGCGTAAACGCGAGGCATACCATGAGGCCAACCTCACCGATTCCAGTCTTGACGACTGGTGTACTCAACATTTCCTCGATGGCGCTATGCTAGAACAAGCCCGCGTACTACGAGACAAGGTAGGGCGTTTTATCAAAAGAAACACGGATCTCGCCCCAAGACGCGCGTCGATGCAAAACAGACTGGATATTCATCGGGCCCTAGCAGTCACCTGCACTCGGCTGGCCGTGTACCATGGCAGCGATGACGAGTACCGGACTGTTCGCGAGAACGTCGCCGCCCGTCTGGATCCTCATAGCTCCCTGATCGGTGGTAACTATACCTAGATTATCTACACTAATCTCACGATGGTGGGGGGCAATATTTATATGGAAACAGTCACACCTATCATGGTAGGGTCACTTGTGGTAAGTATATTTGATTCTGAATGCAAGCATGCTACTGACAACTATACAGGACTTACCTTGTTTTCAGGACGATCGACTTCTAGTGAAAGGAGATGGGTCTTTGCGACAACCCAACGTTAAGAAGTTTCTTGGTGAAGCGAGGGCAAGAATTCGAGCCTCAATGGCAACTTAGAATATCAGCATCCCATCTGAACCCGAAAGTTCGACCAAAAGCAACTGGTTCAAAATGTTGGAGAATTTGGGAGAGGAAGAGATGAAATGGCAGGAAGAGAAATGAGCAAGGTCGCCATGCTTCATGGAGGTGCGAGCCTACCATACCTTCCCGATCTTTGATCAGCTTCTTTATTTCGGCCCACGCTGTTTCTTCATCGGATCCTCCGGGTCCCTGGGTCTGTCCCTAAAGGTCGTACGGCGCGCAATCGTCTGGGTGTCCCTCGCGGGGAGTGCGTTCGAACCACATAGCGATCGAATCGTGGTGTTGTTGAAGAGAGATGTCCGTTCTGATTTTTAGACACAGTTGTCCAAGGTGAGGGGAACATTACGCCTCGCATGCATGACCTGGTCAATATGGACAACACCTACACCAAAATAGGGCTCGACGGCCGCCTGAAGAAGTTTCTCTCATGAGCCCGGTTTATTAAGAGCTCCCTGATGAGCCCCTCTTGACTCAACGAGGACTGCTGCAGTGATCATGGGCTACGAGCCACTTTCTCTTTACAGCCTACTATCTACCCTACTGAGTTGATCTGCATTCTAATTCTAGTTTTCTCACTTTGCATATCACCGTCTTCTCCTACCGGACTATGAGTACCAGGCAGTTTTTCAAATGCTTGCTCACGAAAGCCCAATTCAACTATGGCTAAGCTATGTTTTTCCTCACTGCTCTCTTCGTATACCTACTAATATCTTGTTATGCTCCTTGTCCACAATCTAGCTCTTCCTGTCCCCATTGATTTTCACACTTCAACCTTCTCCAATTCATCTTTACATGCTTTGTTGGCCTCATCTCATTTACCCTGACCAGGATCGAGCTTCTGTGCTCAAATAGGCTAGGTCCACAATTTTCCGACGATACTCGTTGTGTCCTAATCAGATTACTTTGGGGTCACGCCCTTCTCTTCTTGCTGGTATTGAGGAACGTCTTCGGGACATGGCCGTAACACCGGGACTCCTGGTACAGTATCATTTACGACTGATGATATGGAACAGGCGACCCCATTTAAGAAGTGTTCCTACCACTCTTACCGATGCGTCCCATCGCATGTATAGATAGATGCCTTGGTTGCCGAGGCGTTGCGACTGTCTCGCGAGGGACGCTTTCCGTATCCATTGTCTCGGTGTCTCCCAAGGCATCGGATGCATTTGACATTCTCGAAGACCTAGTTCAGATGTACAACAAGTTCGACAAAAAGCATACATCCAATTCGATATGGGGAGGGAATTCATACTTGAAATCGCGATTTCTATATGGGGACGATGGTTGTGCAATGAAGCTATTATTACACTAATTAGCATTTACTAGAAGAATGATGAGCAAATGGCTGCAATCATAGCTCAAACGGCAGTCTTGCTGATGATTCACAAGACCGCGTTTCGATATACGCAGTAGAACCCTGGGCCGATTTTCAGAACAAGCAGACCATTCGAGTGGCGACTTGGACATATCTTAATGTAGTAAAACCTAGACGAAGTTTCAATTGTGCAGAGTGTTGCACAACGGCTTTGATGATATTTCCAAAGCAAGGCCAGCGATTTTCTTGCCGTCATGCAAAATCGTTGTGGTATGGTCAGTATTTAAACCGAATTACCCCTTCTAGTAGCTCAGCACCAACACTGAGACAGATACCAGAAAAAGCAGGAACAGTATAGACACGAGGTGGAGGTCGAATCCATTCCCTAAGGGGATCAGCCCAATTGCTGCCTCGGCCAAAAATCAAGCAAAAGGCGCTGGGCCTACGAAGCAAAAGCCAGAGCCTAAGATTGATGGAGTCTCCTCCTCAATGAATTTGAATGGAGTTTCCTCCTTTAAAAATAAAGGTTGTTCCTCCATAATATGGAAACAACAGATTTTCACCATGGATGTCAAAACCGGGAGCGGGGCGAGCTCTCGAGGCGTGTTGTTCGAGTAGGAGGAGCACATGTCGCCATAGACAGGCTCGGCTCGAAAAGAGAGGGGATTACTATCTTTTAGTCTTTGTCAGAGCACTCGATAAACTCTCCATGAGGATAAGAAGGGCATCCGGTATTATCTTCTGGTAGCCTATCCAGTGTATAGACTCGCTGTTGCCAACGGCTGGGGTCTGTTTGATTGTGCGAGTAGTAGTAGCGGGCGTGTCAGCGGCTGGGCCTCATAGGATAGTTGGAGTATCAATGACAGGAACGTTGATGGGGCCGAAGGGCGTCATAGAAGCCAACAGTGTTGAGCACAGAAGAGCCGGTGCAGGGGCGATGGGAGCAGCACCAGTTGGAGCACCGGTGGTAGAAGCAACCGTGGCGAAGCCGATCTGGTCCTCTTTTTCTGCGGCTCAAACTGTGTTTACGTTGACAATAATTTTGACTTGCGTATACCAACACTTACGGCCCATCGGCTTGCACTGGTGATTGTGATCTCGCGACCGTTGATTTTGAGGCCCCTGAGCTCTGTTTTGACTATCCTCATATTGGCCTTCGAGTCGAACGCCGCCATCACGTAGCCGCAATGCTGTTTCTTTTTCTCTGGGTTGTCGGCAGGCCTCCAGAAGAATTGAACGGAATCCGGCCTGCTCAGCCTATGCCGGACTTGTCTCACAAAACATCCGGGTTTGGCTTTAAAGTGGATGTTTCCGAACTTGAGAAGACGCTGCATCTCTCGGTGCTGCTTGATTCTCACTTCGAACTCTTCATCCCGTGCCATTCTGCTCGCCGAGTTAGTGATTGCAGGTTGCAGCTATGCTACAAAGGAGGAGCGATGCATTTGGATCTTACTTGATTGGGGTGGATGTTGGACGTCTTCTCCTGGACGTTAATGGTGGCTTGATCGCGGTGCTGTGGCTAGTAAGCCGTTTGATCAAGTTGCTTGAGAATGGGAGGTCGAGGATTTGCGAGATTCGAAGTTTGCACGGTGGGAGTGATGTTTGCCTTCTAGTTTGAAGGCGAATGAAGGGGTGGGACACCCACTACAGAAGGTACTAGGTAGGTAGCGTAAGGAAAGTGGCAGCGGGTGCCCCTTTCACCTCACCTCACCTGAGTCTTCGTTTTAGAAGGAAAGCATAACTAGGTTTAGACCCACTCACGGGAAGAAAGCCCCTCGTCAGTTTGACTAGGCCGTTTACATGCTTCAATCAGCCATCATCTCCATTCAGTTGCCTGAACCGGCCTCTTTTTTTTTTTTTTTTTTTTTTTTTTTTTTTCTTTTCTTTTCTTTAGTAGGAGGTTCTCATGGACTCATCGTAGGCTTTTGCGGGCCAAGGGCTTGTTTTAATCACTAATTACCAAGTATTGTACGCCGGATCTATGGCCCCTGGCCAGAATCTCAGCGCTGTAGGATAATATTCAGCTATTCTTTTAGCCGCCGCAATTGATCAAATTAACATCCTCGTTTTCATTTTAGCCATTGGCCAATATATAAACCGCGAACTACCATGCCTTTTTAGAAGGTATAATCCTGACCGAGTAGTCAAAGAGCATAAACCCATTGAGTCTAGGTCTTTAGAGAGTCGCCAAATCTGATGTGCTTTTGGCAGAGTACAGAGATAGAAGCACACCCATGGTTCTTATCCCAGCAGCCAGCTATAACCTCAAGTGGAATCCATCAACCACTCTCAAGCAAGCCTTGCTCCCATAGGAATGATTGCGAAGCCCTAATGAAGCTTTGTGTCTTGTGTTTGCCGTTGCTGGAATGACAAACGGCAACCCNCCCCCCTTTTTTTTTTTTTTTTTTTTTTTTTTTTTTTTGTGGCTGCTTTTTCACGTCTGATAGAAACACATTGAATTTACCCTCCATCTGAATTGACAAACGAAAATGAAAACAGAAACAATGCCCGGTTTAAGTTACGTAGAGTTTGATCAAACTGTGCAACCAAACGCCAGGACCAGAATATGATACTCGTTAGGATTAGAGAGCACTGATACAGGGAGGCAAGCACCATGCTTTGACTTAACTTCTGTCGTAGGTTAAACTCGAATACATTCTCTCGCTCATTAGTTGATTCGTTGGTCATGTAAAAGCGTAGAGCTAGATTTGTATTTTCGAGCAAGAGTTCGAGGTTGGGCAGAAGAGTACTTTGATCTGGATTTGTCGCTAGCGGCTCGCGGAGGGAAATTGCGAGCAGTATAATCTTCTAGGAAGTAACATAACCAAATTGTAATCGCCAAACAGAACTAAAATCATTGGCGGTACGAATGGAACGGATACCTTCATCGGACATCAGTTCTCAGGTAGTTGAAATAAAGTTGCCTTTTTACGCTACCTAACCTAGACCTATTTTGTGGACATGTTCGCGACAGGAAATTTTAGTCCGGTGACGTAGCCTCACCGTATTCAAACTCAACAACCAGCTTCTCGCAATCCTTACAGCAGCCGCGCCATCGCTTCCAGGATGGACGGCCTTGATGAGTTCGAGAAGACCCTGGCGGCAGAAAAGGCTGAGCGCGAGCAGGGCGAGCGAAGGCATCGCAAGCACAGGCACCACCGACGACATGACGACCAGGATGGCGATCGAGAGAGGAGACGCGACCACAGTAAGGAAAGGGATGAGCGGCACAGACTCCGCCGCCACCATGAAGATGACGATGGACATCGTAACAAGCGCTCCCGTCGTTCTCGCGACGACGACAGAGACCACGACCGCCACAGCCGACGCGACCGTGATCACCGTCATCAGAAGACAACCGACGCCAAGGAGGACCTTCCTTTGCCCGACGAAGAACAGACGCCAAAGGACAATCCAGTCGATACTACCAAGTCTCTCCAGCGCGACAGCTGGATGACCGACCCATCCTCGTTTGACATTGAATACGTGCGACGACGCGACGACGCACCCAAATCACCTCCAAAACCAGAGCCCAAACGGGTCATACACGAGAGGGAGCTCAACACCCAGATTGAAAACCTCAACGCCGGCAAAGACGTCTCGGAGCTGGATCTTCCCGTGACTAGGACTGTGGATTACACGTTTGGCGACGCGGGCTCGTCCTGGCGCATGACCAAGCTCAAGGCCGTGTACACCGTCGCCGAAGAGACGGGCAAGCCAGTGGACGAGGTGGCGCTGGAGCGGTTCGGCAGTCTCCAGGATTTCGATGATGCACGAGAGGAGAAGGACGATCTGGAAAGGAGGAAGATTTACGGAAAGGGCTACAAGGGCAACGACAAGCCGACGGGCGAGCTCTACAAGGAACGGCTGCAAAGCCAACGCAAACACCAACAAGAGTCACCCGAGCCCATACAAGGCTTCGTGGTCCCAGAAGCAGCACCGCAGCCCGTCGCCGCGCCAGCCATCGACCAAACCGCCCTAAACCGTCTCCGCGCGCAGATGATGAAGGCCAAGCTCCGCCGGGCCCCCAACGCCGCGCAGCTTGAAGACGAGTACAACCGCGCCGCCGCGTCCTTCACCCAGCCCGCGACCGACGCCGTTGTGCTCGGCGTCATGGAGAACCGCCAGCTCGCGGGCGTCCGCGGAGAAGTCAAGACTGTGGACACGAAGCGGGGCCGCGAGCGCGGCAACGTGCAGGAGAACGAGGACATGACGATTGAGGACATGGTGCGCGAGGAGCGACGTACGAAAGGGCAGGCCGGCGGGGATGGCCTGCGGATTGCGGAGCGCATCGCCAAGGATGCAAAGTTTGACAACGACCTTGACTACATGGACGAGAACGCCGAGAAGCTCGCCAAGCGGGTGCACAAGAACGAAATCAGCCTCAAGAACATGGCCGTCAACGAGTTTCAGAAACTCAACCGCATCCTCGAAAAGTGCCCGCTCTGCCACCGCGAGGACACGGGGCAGCCGCCGGCGGCGCCCGTCGTCGCCCTCGGCACGCGCGCCTTCCTGACCATCGCGACGGACCCGGAGATCAGCGAGGGCAGCGCGGTGATTGCGCCCATCGCGCACCGCACGAACCTGCTCGAATGCGACGACGACGAGTGGGAGGAGCTGCGCAACTTCATGAAGAGCCTCACGCGCATGTACCACGAGCAGGGCCGCGAGGTGCTCTTCTACGAGAACGCCGTCGCGCCGCAGCGCCACCTCCACGCGGCCATGATGGCCGTGCCCATCCCGTACGACGAGGGCGCCACGGCACCCGCCTACTTCCGCGAAGCCTTCCTGACGTCCGATGAGGAGTGGTCGCAGCACCGCAAGATCATCGACACGGCGGCGCGCGCCGGCGACGGCCTCGGCCGCATGGCGTTCCGCCGCAGCATCGCCAAGGAGGCGCCCTACTTCCACGTGTGGTTCAGCCTCGACGGCGGGCTGGGCCACGTCGTGGAGGACGCCGGCCGGTGGCCCAAGGGCGACCTGTTCGCGCGGGAGGTTATTGGCGGCATCGTCGGCGCGGAGCCGCACGTCGTCAAGAAGCAGGGCCGGTGGGTGAGGGGCGGCGACGGGCGGAGGCTGGACGAGTTCAAGAGGCGGTGGAGGAAGTTTGACTGGACGCGCGTGCTGACCCAGCCGGGTTGATGTGATGACGGCGCGGATTCGCTTGTTACAATATAGTATGCATGACTGACGGCCATCTTCTGTGACACTTTTTGAAGCCATCTGCCGAATTATCAGGTCCAGAAACTACATCCTACACATTTTTCGTCCTCCACGCCACAATATTAGCTACTAATAATAATAATACACATCGAATGCTTGTACAAGCCGCAGACACGGACAAGTCCCTATGCCAACCCCTGACGCTAACCAAAAGAAATCCGACATCACACCCAACACCATCATCCCCCATTACACATGAACATGGGCCTCTCGACACCATTCGACCGACGACTGCGCTCAGCGTCCCGCAGCCCGCCTCCCTCTCTCCCTCTCCCTCTCCTTGCGGCCGTCGGCGTCCGTTGCGCGGTTCCAGTCCTCCCACTCCTTGCTCATCTCCATGAGGACGGAGCCCATGACGGACGCGCTCGCCATGAGCCCGTGACCCTCACCGTCGAGGACGCGCACCTCGCAGCGGCGCATCGTCTTGCCCAGCCACTTGACGTTGTCGACGGGGACGCGCGTGTCCCTGCTGCCGTGGTGGATGGTGACGGGCCGGGTGATGTCAACGTAGCGGAAGCCGATGGTGTGCCGGCGCTCGAGGCACACTAGCAGGTCGACGGCCGGGTTGGCGCCCGTGGTGGCGAGCTCCCAGATGGCGTGGGTGAGGCGCATGTCGTACGTCATCTGGCGCTCCTTGTCGAGGACTGAGTTGGCCGCGGCGGCGAGGGTCGAGTCGCCGTTCATGGTGCTGCGCGGGGACACCATGCGGTCCATGTTCTCCGTCGCGCTGGGCGGCTCCATGTCGGTGGGCGGCTGGTGGTCCTTGCCGTGGGGGGCCAGGTTCTCCTGGTCCTGCGCGACGGGAGAGGCCCGGTTCGTGGTCGCGCTGTCTCGCCCGGTGGTGTTGCTCTTGCGCTTGCCTCGTCGGGGGTTCTTCGGCAGGGAGCTTGTGATGGAGCTGCTCGTGGCCGTCATGAAGCTGCTGTTGGCGGCCTTGAGGAAAGGCGTAGGCAGGGCGCGGAGGATGCGCTGGGACGTGGGGATGGCGTGCGTCGGCGGGGAGGCCTGCGAAGCACCGAAGACGTTCATCTGCGAGGGCGGGATCCAGGGCGCGAGCAGGTGTATGCGGCCCCGGATGTGCTGGGGCATACGGAGAGCCGTGGCCAGGGCGTAGATGGCGCCGGCGGAGTGGGCCAGGACAGAAAATTTTGTGATTTTGAGTGCCTGGCAAATCGCGTAGACATCATCTGCAACAGTCAGCAACTGGAGTCTCACGCTGGACACGGAGAGGACCTACCTGGCCAGCTCAGCGGCGTGGCTGTGCCGTCCGTGTACGGCTCGCTGTCCCCAACCCCGGGCCGATCCGGCGTGATCAGACGCAGCTTCAACGTCAAGGCCAGCTCATCGTAGAAGGCAGTGATGTACCTCGTCAGGCCCATGCCCACGCAGCAAAACACGGCCGAACCTTCGGCATCACCCACCTCCGAGAAGGAAATGACGCGGCCGGTCTGAGGATGACGGATCTTCTGGGACAGCCGCGGCGAGCAGAGGTAGGACTCGACGGCGTCGTCGACGGAGTCGGCGGAAAGGGGACGCTCGTAGCCCGTCGACGTGGCGTTGTGCGAGGACTCGGCGGGTGCCGGCGAGGTTCTCTCGTCGTTGCGAGGGCTGAGGGGGCCGGAGAGACGCTTCAGACGGGAGCTGCTGCGTTTGAGGCGGATTCCTTCGTTGGGGCCGGGGCTCGATCGTCCAGAATATCGCTTGTTACGTTCAGCCTCTTCACGGCGACGTCCTTGGGAGACGGACGGGAAGGGGGCGCCGTCGTCATTGTCTTCCGCAAGAGACACGCCTCCGCTATACGAATTAGCACACTCCATGGGACGTCAGGTTCGGGGCTCGCACTCATCGTCATTGAACAGAAAGGACTGGCCAGGTTGCGGCAGCTCTGAAGGGACAAGGGCAGGCTTCTTGTGTCTTCCGTCTCGGCTTCGGGCAGGCTCCTCGGCTTCAGGAATCGGGTCTACCGGCTGCGCTTCGTTCTCCCTCTGCTTGGAGCGGCGCGTGCTTGATCGAACAGAAGAGCTCGTCGACTTTCGCAGGCTCGAGTCGCGCGGGGGGATAAAGTGCGGAGTGTCCATTGGGCGCTCGACGGCCAGTGTGTCGAACTGGAACGCGGGCTCTTCCCTTATGGGGGTTTCAGCCAAGGGAGGGTCGGGCCTGGCGGTGTTGCTGGCGCTGCTCTCGGCACCGGCAGGATTGGTTGCGGCAGAAGTTCCGCCCGATGCACGTTTGCGCTCGAGGTCCTTTTCGCGCAGGCGTTCTTTGGAGCTCATGTACATGAGCCCCTTGCCGGCTCTGCTCGAGGACCTCTTCCCCCAGCTGTCGCGGGATCGCTGATGGCGCAGCTCGGGGGTGGGGGCGGAACCACGTTCTATTGAAAGGTTGCCGATGCTCTGGGCGTCGTCATGCTTGGAGCCGAAGGATCCGGTGGACGAGGGTCGCGACGAGGTGCTTGTGCGGATGAAGGAGCGCAGGGCGCTGTCGCGGCTGGAGCTACGTGCCTTGGGCGGGCTCGCGAGGGAGGAGGCCGTCAGCGGAGTGAAGCCGCTGGGGGGCTTGGCGGTGCGGACGACGGGGGGGCTCGCGGCGAGGTCGTCGAGGGAGACGGGGCCAAACTGCACGTCATCGAGGCGCGACTGGGCAAAGGCACCGTAGTCGACGCCGAAGCTGCCGGTGCCGGGGCTGGCGGGCAGGGAGAGGCTCGGGGGGACGGCGGGGGGGTCGAAGGGCGCGCGGTGTCGAGAGCTGACGGCCGAGGCGGAGCGAGGGAGGGCGCCGAGGGAGGTGATGAGGTTGGAGATGACCTCGGGGTCGGAGGCGGGCAGGGCGACGGAGGGCGCGGGGCGCTGGGAGCGGCTGCGGGTGCTGGGCTTGGGCGCGTCGCTGGCGCCGTGCTTGCTGCGACTGCTGCCGCTGTGCCTGCGGGAGTGAGAGTTGGAGTTGGAGTGGGAGTGAGCGTGAGAGTTGGAGCGGTCGTCGCGATGCCGGTGGTGGGAGCGCACGGGGATAGGGGGGATGTCGGCCGCACCATCACCACCGTCCGCGGCCAGCGAGAAGGAGCCGGCGGCGGCCATAGCAGCAGCGGCTGCTGTCTCTGGGTCCGGTCCTTCCTACGGCCCTTTCTTTTTTCCCCCTTGCTTTTCTTGTTTTACTCCCCCCTTCTTCGATCGGGCTACCGCTAAGCTATGCTTTCTTTTGTCTCTGTCTGCGGTCCTCCAGTTCGTTCTGCAGCCGGCCGACACAGGCACCTCTCTCCCTTGGGTTTCGAAAAGGGGGGGGCGTGGCCACACGCGGGTGCAGGAACCTCGGGTGGCGGGAAGAGCAGCAGTGGGTGTTCGACTCGTGTCCGTCCGGTCTCAGAGATGCATGCTGTGCGACGTGCGCGTGCCGTGTCTCGCCCGGCGTGGTTGATGTAAAGGGGGTGGTGGGTTGGTAACAATTTGGGGGGGGGGGGGTTTTGCGCACCACCGCGGCGCGCGCATGCAATATGCAGGTACTAACTTGGAGCGGCCTGGGCAGAGAGAGAGAGAGAAAGAAAAAAGGGTCTGGTTCAGGTGAGCTTCCCCGTCTCGCTAACCGTTTCGCTGGCCCCTTCTTTTTCTCCTATTAGCTGCAGATCAGCAACAGCCCCCAAAGGCGTCAGGCACGCGGCGGAAACGGCGTCGACGGCGTTGTGGCTTGAGCGCAGCTATGCCGGCCTGGCTATGTTTCGTCAACTACGGATAGACAAACTGCGTTTTTGTCCAAGCCCTCGACCCCCATTTTGACTCGGAAAAAAAAAGAAAAATACCCTTTTGGTTCATTAGCCTAGGGGACGGAATAATCGCATCCGGCAGCCAGCCCAGCGCCTTGACAACCTACGGCTGGCCCTGCAGGTTGAAATTGGCTGGAGCAGGAAAACGCACGGCCCCCCGAAGGCCAAGCATTGCCCTTGGAGCCGTCACCCTTGCGACCTGTCGGCTGCCGTACGGACTAGGTTAGGCTTGGCCCGGGTGACTGTGGGGGGGGGGGCGCCGAGGCAATGTTTCGAAGTTGCTGCGTCTTGGCCTTGTCGGAGGGTCTTTGCACAGTCGTGATATCCACCGGCTGCCGGCGCGGAGAGAGGGTTCAAGATGCCTTTCGCCATGTGCCCGATGCGGTGCAATTGGTTCGACTACGGCTCGGGCTTTTCATCAAGCAGCCATTGACAGAATTTATTATCTTTCATGACCAAACCCTATCGTCTTCCAAGACCAGATGCTGACCCCAAGCAGGTGTTGGGGGCATGTAGAAGTAGCAGTTCCAAGCATAAGTAGCCGTCACATATGGCGGTAACGCATTCATTTCACCTCACATGTCGAACACATGATAATTCTTGTGAGTTATGAACTCCTATGTTTTTAATATGCACTCACTCCTGAATAACATGCAAGCAGGCCGTGTTGGTCTTTGCCGCGGTCAATTCTCCCCTGCCCCTTCCAGGACTCGATCCTTCTTCATACGTCATTGCTGCCCACGTCATTGCGATAAACCGGCATCCCATCCCACAGCCGCACCCCAACGACCAAAACACCATAAACCAGCCGCATGCCCATCCATTCTCGTCTCCCGCCGCATCGTCCCATGAGCTGCTTCAGTCCGTGATCTGTCGTCAACTTCAACCGCTCACCCTGTACAGCATCACCACCACCAGCCGCCGCCGCCCGCCATGGACCTCCTGCTGTCCCTCCCCCTCGCCTCCTACTTCCTCGCCCCCTCCATCACCAGCTGGTCCACCTCGCTCAACCTGCTCTTCTTCTACATGACTTGGACCACCCTTGTCCTCTCCCACCCGCCGCTGCGCGTCCACCTCGCCGGCCTGCTCGCCATACGCACCGCCCTGTGCCTCGCTCCCGCCCTCGCTTCCTTGCTGCTCGACACCGCCCTGCCCAGCGTCGCCGAGGGCATCAAGTACGGCGGCCGCAGCGCCCTTCCCCCGCGCAACCCCCGCGCTCTCTCCACGCTCGTCGCTCTTGCGATGGCCAACCTGGCCCTGCTGACGGCGGTCGAGGGCGCCTGCAGCTGGGCGTTTGTGCGCGTCGTCGGGGAGCCCGAGTTCAAGACGGGCACGACGCTGCCGCTGCCGTGGCAGATGCTGCGGCACGTCCTCATCACCTTGACGGCGCGCGAGGTGTTGCATTACTACATCAACCGGCACATCCTCCACGGCCAGTCCTCCATCGCCAGCCTCCACGCCCGCTACGCCCACCACCGCGCCGCCGCCCCCTTCAGCCTGCAGCTCCTCACCGACCACCCGCTGGCCCTCGTCCTGCACCGCTTCGTCCCGCTCTACCTGCCCTCGCTCATCCTGCGCCCGCACCTGCTGACCTACTTCCTGCTCGTCGCCGTCTGCACCGCCGAAGAGACCCTCGCCATGTCGGGCTACAACATCGTCCCCGGCATCGTCATGGGCGGCATCGTCCAGCGCACCGCCATCCACTACGCGAGCCGCGGCGCCTCCAACTTCGGCGCCTGGGGCATCCTGGACTGGTTGCACGGCACCGGCAGTGGACGCCACGTCCTCGAGGATGTCAGGGACGAAGCCGACAAGCACCACCTGAAGGAGCGCTCGGCCAAGAAGGCGGGCAAGGGGGCGGGCCTGCTGCAGAATGGCATGGAGGCGTTGACCAACGGGAGCGACAAGGCCAACGGTACACCGAGGAGGAGCGGCAGGAAGCGCACCACGCGCAGGTTGGACTAGTGATACGAAGCGCTCGGCATCTTGTTTTCCTTCCTCGCTCACGAATAGTATTTTTCTTTCATGTACCATGATACCCAGATACCCGTCTATGTAGTTCAAATCAAGCTCGACCTGATCTAGACATTGCCGTAGCTCTCTATCAAACATTCTCCCCCCCCGGTCCCAAACGCCAACGACATACCCGCCAACGCCAGGCCCAAGCCCATCACTCCCAGCCCATCTTCCTGCGGAACCACTGCAGCGTCTCTAGCCCGCTCTGCACCCGCAGCCCGATCCGCGCGTCCAGCACAAATGCCTCCCACACTTTGACCTTGTCTAGGTACTCGCGGCACTCGGCCGCCTTCTGCCGCCTGTACTCTGCAAGCTGCTTTCCCGCGAGATCGGGCGGGTTGCAGCACTCCATCCACGCCATGACGCCGAGTTCGTACGTGGCGGCGGGCAGGACGTAGTCGTCCTTGGTAGAGCCCTTGAACACCGAGCTGTAGTCCATCAGTACCCATCGCGCGTCAGCCTCCTACACATAGAACTTACCGGTCGTGGCACAGGACGTGCTCCTTCAACAAGGTCCTCGCCTCGTCCAGCCGCCCCAGCCGACTCACCAGCACGCTCTTGCTCACCGCCCACACGGCCATCTCGTCCGTCTCCCGCTTCATCCTCTCCACCGCCTCCGCGCCCGCCGTGCATCGCTCCCACGCCACCAGCGCCAGCCCCGTCTCCAGCTCCCTCGCGCTCATGCGCTTCTGCCCGTTCCAGATGAAGGACATCTCCAGCGCCGGACTCGCGCCCACCGCGTCCACCAGGTCGACGCCCAGCGCCTTGGCCCGCTCCTCCCACTTGTTGAGCTTGCGCTGCACGAACTTGTCGAAGGGGAGCGGCTTGCCGCGCATGCGCTTCTTGTTGGCCGTCTCGTGGATCTTGAGGAGGTACTCCTCGGCCAGCTTCTTCTGCGCCAGCGCCTCCGCCTCGTCGCCGCGGTGGTGGGCGTCGCGGTACAGCTCGATGATCGCGGCCGCCACGAGGTAGTTGTACATGGCCGTGCTCCAGTTGTTGGTATCCAAGCACTGCAGGAAGGCATCGCGCATCACCTCCCACCGCTGCGCGTACATACTGTTCATGGCGAGCTCAAACACGATCAACGCCGTAACCTGCTTCATCTTGGACTCCTTCCCCGACTTGCCCACCTCGATGGCCTCGCTCAGTCGCCGCTCGTTGGCTAGCTGCCTCGCCTTGTCCAGCCGCCACAGCCCAGACTCGGGGTACCGCGCCTGCATGTTCTCCAGCAGGCGCGCGCACCTCTCCTTGGGCGGCCCGACAATCTCGGCATCCTCGTCAAAGTCGCGGTCCGCGGGCAGGATGTCGACGAAGCCCATGAGGCCGCCGTAGTACGCCAGCAGCACCATGGCCGCCACGGCGCCGTTGACGTTGGGGCACGCCGCCGACGTCCACAGCAGCCGCACGCCGCGCGCCCGGTCGCCCTGGAACCCGACGATGGACAGGATGCGCGAGAAGGCCGGCGGCACGATGCTGAGGATGAGCATGATGACGCCGAAGCACATGTTGGAGCCCGAGTGGATGAAGACGTCGACGGGGTTGTCGGCGATGTCGAGGCTGCCTGTGAGACCCTGGCTCTGTGCGTGGAGCGGCGATGCGGGACGCGAGTCGATCGCTCGCTCCGGCGTTGTGGCGGCGGTCGAGGGCACCGTCCCTGCCTCTGGTGATGCGGCCTCCAGGTCTTCTTTGGCGTCGACGAAATCGGAATCACTGCCGTCGTCGTCGTCGAACCCTCCAGGCATGTGCTCCTTCTTGGCGAAGGACTCCTTCGCCGCGGCCGCAGCACGCCCGCTGTCCGCTCCCAGCTTCTTGTCCTCGATCGCGATGATGGCGTCGAGCGTGTAGAACGCCTTGCGCATGCCGTAGAACCCCTTGAGTGCCTCCACCAGGCTCTCGTTGAGCACGCCGACCACGGCCCCCATAAGCTGCGTTTCGGCGCGCACCAGCTCGTACTCGGTCCCCGGGGGATACAGGCCGGCGCCGCTCCGCGCAGCACCGTGCTTCTGCGCCGCCTTGAGGTCGGCCGACGCCCGCCTCTCGCACACGGCGAGCCTCTGCGCCGTGTCCAGCATCACCTGCTTCTCGAAGCCCAGCACGGAGCGCATGAAGAAGGTGACGGCGGACCCCAGCTCGTGGAAGGACGAGTCGCCCTTCTGCAGGTTCTCCCAGGCACCGTCGATGTCGTCGTTGAGGATCATGCCCGCCCACTGCATGGCGTTTTGGATGTTTTCCTTTTCCTTGTCGACGTGATCGACGGATGCGTCTACATCGTCGCTTATCTTGACGCTCGAGCGGAACCATCCGCTCAAACGACTCATCGTGATGTATCTGCCGTGTGTAATTTGTCAAAGGCGACCAGCGCCTTGCCGTGAGGAAGAATGGGCAGAAGCAATTCGCCGTCGGCTCAACTGCCGCCCGCGATGATGACGGCCAACGGGGCTGTGCCCGGCAATGACGTGCACCGCGTACAATCGGCGGGTCGGCGAGCAAACACAGGCTGTGAAGTTGCTCCGATGTTTGAATGGCAAGGCACGCAATACGTCTATCACGAAGCAAAATCTAGAAGGACGGAACACGAATGCCAGGAGGATGTCGGACGCAGGGTCCAAGCCATCATCGATCACGCGCGCAGACCCCTTTGAGCCATCCCATCCCATCGTCGCACGCCCGTAGCGCTCAAGCTACAGCGAGGACACGGCATTAGAGCAGGATTGTGGGGGCGGTTGGCCGAGCGTTTCAATCGTCGTCTCAAGTGCAGGCAGGATATAACAGTGGCTGTAGCGCCCGGTCCGGGCGGTTGTTCCGTAATTCGCTGCGCAAGGTCCTACATCACGGCTTGGAACTTGTACGATTCCCAAATGTTTTCTCAATGACGACGAACAAAATTGTCAAATGATTTCTCGCTCGAATGCTAAGTGTATCTTGGGCGTCTACTGGGCTGCGTTTCACCAAGTTCGTCTTAGCCTCCGCCCCTGCATCCGTACCCAATGTGACGCCGCCAAACAGTAAACTTAACCTAGATATCCCCTTGACTTCAATAAGGCGTATGGAGACAATCTAGACATGGATCTCCACCAATTAAATCAGCGAAAAATTCTGTGACATCTAGACTTTAGTAATCTTGCCTATGATAGAAGTACCAGCATTCCTGACGGGTACAAATTGCTACATTACATACGTCACAGCCCCACGTTGTTGTTGTACGCTTTTTTGGCTG
>KL660529.1:28307-50808 GCA_000732775.1 Stachybotrys chlorohalonatus IBT 40285 | reverse complement strand
TTTCCCGATTGTGATTCGAGACAGTCGCCCGGCGTCCGTCCGCACCTCGTGATGAGGCATGCCATTCCGTCCCCGGCCCCTCCTCGTCGCAGCCACGCCCTCCATCCGCGCCCGTCCTCGATGCCGTCCGTCCACGCCGCTCCCCTGCCTCTATGAGCACGGCCATGCGACGGCACCGAAGGCTGTCTGGCCAAGGGGCTTTCACGCCTCCGCCGTGCGCGGCGAGGCTGCGGGCAGGAACCATTACGAGCGTCTGAAGGTTCGATATGATGCGTCGCCCGGTGATATAAAAAAGTAAGTCCCACGTTTACACCTTTTGGTGGACTCTTCTATCATCCACTGTCCCATTGCCTCCCATTCTATGCTACTGTCGTATCTAACATTGACTCCTTAGGTCCTTCTACGCCCTGTCCAGAAAGCACCACCCCGACGTAAACCGCGACGACCCCTCCGCCGCCCATACCTTCTCCCAGATCTCGGAATCCTACAACATCCTCTCCAACCCACACCGCCGCACCGCCTACGACCGCGACGTCCTGCACCTCCACCGCGGCAGTGCCGCTGCCCCGCAGCACGGCTCGTACCACAGCACCAACCCCGCCGGCGGCAGGACGCCCTCGGGCCTGAGCCGCCGCCGCGGCACCTTCCGCGGGCCTCCGCCCAGCTTCTACCGCAGTGGCGGCTGGGGCACGCAGTCGGAGAAGCGCCGCCGCGCGCACGACGAGTCCACCGGCGGCGCCGAGGGCAGGTCGGCGGAGGGCGCCGGCGACTACCGGGGCGCTCAGCATCCCGCGCACGGGGGCATGGGCCCGGGCGACGACCCGTTCGGGCACCGCGACGACGTGCCGCACTTCGACAAGGCGAGCCACACGCGGACGCACCAGCGGCAGGATGAGAGGCGCTGGAGACGGCAGAAGCGGGCGTTTGGCGACGACGACATCGAGTTCGAGCCGCAGATGAGCCTCGCGGTGCATTTCCTCATTGTGGCGGGCATTCTGGGCGCCACGTTTCTCCTACCTTTCGCATACCTACACATTGTCCGGTCGAATCGACGAAAGAAGGAGTTGCACTAATTAGGGAACATAACCAGCTGGGTTTCGATTGTTTGAGACAGATGTACGATGTGGTCTTTACATTGCGTAGATGCAACGTTTAAATATCAGACTTTACAATGTACAACAAATACACTATACAAAACAACACATGCACGCACCACTCATTTTTGACAGACGGATTGGTCGCTCCAGAGTTAAATTCCAATATTTTGGCTCATATTCTACATTTGCAAGACCTCCGAAACGCGGTATTCTAATCGTACTAATCAGACGCCCAAGCCTGGGGAGAACGGCTTGTTGAAGGTACAGTAGGCACGAGGGCCAGGGAGAAGGCGGGCTTAACCCTCGAAGGTGAAGCTGTAGCCAATCTGCATCAAGTTAGAGCACGGTCAAAGGACAAGGCGAGTATACATCAAGCTTGCGTACCTTGTGGGTGGCCTGGTCGAGCTTCTGGGTGTCGAAGGAAGCACCCAGACCAACGGTGACACCCTCGCGGAGGAGGACGTTGTAGGCAATGGCAGCAATGCCGCGGTCGTTGATCTTGGCCTATGCGAGACATTCTCGTTAGCATACACAATTGCACCCGGACGAGAGGGACATTTCCACGTAGGTCGAGTCGAACCTTGGCGAATGACACGGGGTCGATGCGGTACTTGCTGGCAACCTCGAGGCCGACAGTGTTGCCGGTCTTGGAGTTCCAGGTAGCCTTGGCACCAGCCTCGACCTGGCTGTTGACCTTGTGGTAGTAAGAGGCAGCGAAGACACTCAGGCCGTCGGTGGCGGTGACGGCGGCGCTGTAGAGAGGAGCGGTGTAGCCGACGGCAGCGCTGTAGGAGGTCAGGGCGGCCTTGTTGACGTCGTAGCCAGCGCTGGCGCCGGCAAGGAAGCCCTCGTGGCCGACGACGGCATCGACGTTGGCGGTGGGGCCCTTGAGGAGGTCAAAGAAGGCGCGGCCGTGGAAGCCGGGCTGCTTGAAGTAGAGGTTGAACTTGGCGCCCTTGCCGGCGGTGGCAGGGAGGAAGTTGAAGAGACCCTCAAGCTTGAGGCCCTTGGCGAGGGTGTCGTTGACCTCGAGCTTGGAGTCGAGGACGTTGGCGGTGTTCCAAGTCTGGGTGAGGGTCAGGCCTGCGCGCGAATACAACGTTAGCAGGGTTGCTCTGCCGGGTTCTACAAAGGTCGCGAGCTCGAGCGGCCAGCCAGTGACAGGGCCGAGGATGCGCGAAACGAAGACGCGGGGGACAAAGGAAGGTCGGGATTGACGCTGGAACGGACGAGAAGACGAAGGGGCTGCTGTACCGGTAGGCTTGTCGGTGTATTTTCCCTCAATCTGTGACGGGACGAACCATTAACGACGGCTCGGCAGACAGGCGGAAGCAGACTGCTCCAATAGAGGGAGAACAGTCTGACGCGCGTATAGGGATGGGATTCACTTACAGCACCAGAGGTGGCCTTCTCGTGGCTGGACTTGCCGGTCACCTTGAAGGCGACGCCATTGGGAGCGGTGTCCTTGAACTCGAGGGTGGCAGCCGAGAGGTGGTAGAAATCCTTGTTGAGGAGCTGTACAAGAGAAGCAGCGTTAGCACAAGCTGTACAACCGCGCTGGTACCGGCATCAAAGCCTCCCGTGATGCAACCATGGGCACATTGCGTCGAGTCCGCTGAACTGTGGAAGCTTCCACATCGTGGCTTCATCGCCAACTTGCAAGGGCGGACGAGGAGGATTTGATACAAAAGACGGGGAGGAGCCGTAGGGAGCACGTACATCGTTGGCCGGCTTGGCAATGTCGGAGAAGGCGGGGACAGACATTGTGAAGGGTGATTGCTGGGGAGATCAAGGATGAATGGCAAGATGGGGGATGCGTTGAGGAAAAGAATTGACGTGGTTGCTGTGATGCAAGATGAGGTATTCGTAGGTCAGGAGAGCTTTTTCTGGCCGGGTGGGTGGAGGGAAAGTTATTTGCCAAAGCCGAGCCAGGGCAGCTACAGTAGCCCATAGCGCCCGTTCCCCCATTGGGCCCCCTTGGCAGCAACAAACCGGTCGTCGGCTGAAGTCGGGCCGCCGGCGTCGCAGCAACCACCACCAAACCTTCGAAAAGGGAACGAAAATGGATCATCCGCTACCTCCTTGTCACCCACAGCTAAACCGCTTCGGGCAGTCCACGTGGGGAGGTGCTTGGGGTCACTGGCACCATGTGTCTGTCCATGCATGAGAGAAAATGGTTGGGGAGAAGGCTCGTTAGATTCGTTGTGGGCTGTGTGACCACGATGGGGAAATGAGACGACGCTATGCAGGCTGATCTGGATGGTTCCATTTCAATGCCTTCATGCCGGGGCCTTGCAAAAAAGTAGATCACTTGATGGGATGGCCTGCGGGGATGGGGGGGACAGCTCGCGACCAGACGGGCAGATTCTCTGGCAGTTGCGACAGCGAGCCATGCATGGCATGCCTTGTGTTGCTGAATATTCAGCCTTCGTCCATCTTGTATAGGTTTTGCGGATGTCATGGGCCATGTTTTAGCTCGGCCGCGTGGTTCTAGCGATTCCCAATACGCATACTGTATGTAGCCTTCTCTACCTCGTACATTAAGATATATTTCCATGAGGGACTCCGTAAAGTCTATATGTGCTATGTCACCTCCTCCCCTCACAACCCCCTTTTTCAAGATCTCTTGTAAACCAGACAAAGGCCCTAGAGTCAGCTCGGTCTACTCGCCGAGCGGCTTCGCACCAAACTCGACACCACGTAACCCGAGCAGCCTCTTCAGCCCAAGCCACAGCTCAAACGCCTCCAGCTTCACCTCGACCCTCACGAAGCTCGCCCATGCGGCCAACGCCCGCAGCGCATTGGGCGGCCAGAACAGCGAGCCCATAGCCCGGATCTGCTCCAGCTGCTCGTGGAACACGGTCCGCGTGCAATAACGGGCCAAGATCATGAAGCTGCGGATCGGGCCCTGTCGCGTGTGGAGGTTCTCGTCCAGGCTCCGCGTCAGGTCGTTGGTCTTGAGGATCAGCAAGATAATTCGGGGCACGCGCCCCAGCAACTGCACCAGGTTGACGATCAGGCCCTCCTGCAGGGCGCCGCTCATCGTCTTCTGTTCGTCTGATGTCCGCGTCTTCAGGATCGACCCTTCGTTGCTGACAATGCTAAAGTCGCGCCCCGTGATGGCTGATGCAAATAGAGGGAATTCTTCCTCCGTGACACCTGCTACATCATGCGCATATTTCTTCATCTTGGGCATATCGCCATCAATGACGGCAAGCCACATCTTCGCATAAGAACGCCTCAGGGGTAGAGGAATATCCCGATACAGACCGTGGTCGTAAAGAATCACGTCAAAGTTCGGGCCTCCTCCAAAACCGCGCCGAGCATCGTTCCTGCGGATGGCCAGATTACCACCGTGAGGATCGCAATGTAGCGGCGCTCCGTCGCCGAAGATCATCTCGTTGAAGATGCGTGCTAGGGCAGCAGACACCTCGTCACGGTCGATACCATTCTTATCCAGGTAATCCAGATCGTCAAGTCGTTTGCCTGCTTCGCATGCCATGACCAGGATGCGCTTCTTGGCCCAGAGCACCTCCGGTACCACAAGTGGAAGCTCTGGCATCTGAGCGAAATGTGCCTTCATCCGGCGCGCGTTTTCGGCTTCCTCTTGGAAATCCAGCTCTTTTGGCAACGAGACTTCCATTTCCGACGAGAGCCATTCCAGGTCGTATTCTGGGAAGAAACGCTTCAATGTAGAGAATGTGAACTTGGTAAGCGCCATGTCGAGGGGCGCCCACTGCTGCAACTCTGGGTGCTGGACCTTGACGGCAACCTTGCGGCCGGTTTCCTTGATTGTTGCCAGATGAACCTGCGCAAGCGATGCAGCGCCAATCGGTTGCTCGGCGAACTCGGAAAAGTAGTCCCACAGGTCCTCCCCGGTGTCCTTGGTGAACATGGCTTCGATGGAGTCGAACGGCGACACGGGGCATTTGTCCTGCAAGGGTATGAATGTTGTGGTCCATTCCGAGGGTAAGAGATAGTTCATGGCACTCTGCAGCCACTGTTAGCCAGCATGATCTCTAAAGAGAGGAAGCGTATGTTTCCATACCAAGTGCTGTCCCAGCTTGATAAAAATACCGCCGTTCTTCTCGAGAACCTTCAAGGTTCTCTCGGCGCAACGTTTGTGGCAAGCCTTGAGCGTCCGTTCTCGTTCCTCATCATCCTCAATCGCTGTCCGTTTATTCAATGTTTTTCGGTAACTGGAACCACGTTAGCCAGGAGATTTCCTCCACCAACAAGGTGTTTCAAGGCGCACTCATTAATGCACAACGCCAAAGCAGCTGCGACCCTCCCTGTCCTTTCCGCCGTGTCGTAACCATTCTTGATGTTGTCCGTAAAGGCAAGGACCCCGACTGTCGCCGCTGCTCCCGTTGATGCGTACAGCACCGCCCGTCGCGGTCGCGCGCCGTTCGGGCGACTCCTAGGCGGCGGAGTCGCCTTCGCCGAGGCGAATCTTCGAGCGCCTTGCAGAGTCGATGGTCTGCTACGGGCCAATTGACCACAGCAGGTCGAGCATGTCCAGGTCCGAGCGCCGATACGGGTCGTGAAGCTGGACAAGGATATCGCGCTCATTAGGGGCTGCCGACCGTCTTCAATACAGATTGGATGGACTTATGCAAATCATTGGGTAACTGGTAAAAGGAAAGCCTCGAGAAAATAATAATAGAAAGACACAAGCACAGAGGTGGAAGAAACACCCAAGAGGACAAGGGATTCGTCTATTAATCTGGATCCCGTTGTATCACCCGAGCAGCAAGTTTTCGATCCGGGACGGTATTGGACTCCGACATTTTCCCACGCCATCGGAAGCTTGGCAAAGGGAACGCACTGCGAGCGAGTCCGGGTGGCTAAGGAAGGCAAAGGAAGGGGTGTGAAGTGGAGCCGTTCGCGCCACTCCTCGGCTCGTTTAACCACCGCAATATTTTTTGCAATATTTTTTGCAGTGGATCTTTTCGAGTGCGTACTGATTGCCCCCCTGAGATGCACGTGATGACGCGCCAGCATCGACCGCGTTTTCGTCTCCACCTCGTTGGAGACATAGTCCATCCATTTACACGTCCATGTCATCCACCACCACTTTACACGTCCTGACTTGCACACAAAACTGCTCCAATTACATGTCTGGCGCGCGTGAAAAAAGGGCAAGGCAACAATCCAAAGAAAAGATGCTGTCGTTCGCTCCAACCCCAATTTTCAGCGGCTCCTGGGATCATCGCCCCATCGTGTCGTCGCCTCTATCCTCGTCGCCCGTTCGCGCCTCTTCGCCGCTCTCTCCAATCTCCGACAACACGTCACTACCGCGGCTCTCACAGTCATCGCCACTTCAGCCGTCCAAGTTCAAATATTCCTCGCGACCCACGCGACCAAATCCACTTGTTCGCCGTAGGGAGGAGGCCCAGAACAGCAGGCGACAGGCGTTCCTGCAGAATGTGCGCCAGAAGGCGGATGACAAGGCGTGGGCGCGACGAGATGTCGAGGGACAGGTATGACCTGCAATTCTAACCAAAAGAACGCGAATCGTATTCTGACTGCTTGACACAGCTTGTGAAGACCTCCATACTAGCAAACCGGATCGAGCTCGCCCATGGCGCCCCGGCTTTGACAGACGACGACATTGAGGATGCAGAAGCCTACGAGCGACAGTCGGCGCAGCAGCCAGATGAAGACGACGTCATGGCCGATGAGCCGCAGGACAATGACGAGCTCGAGGCCATGATCGCGGCTTATGAGGCGGAACAGGTCGCTCCACGCCATACGCCATCCTCACTTGCATGGTCTGACGATGACTTTGACGACGCCTTCGATGACTACCTGGTCCCAGAGCCACCACCACATCAATTCTCCTTGTATGCAGCTCCTGAGAGTATGGACACCTCAGGCGATATCAACTGAAATTCCAACGACAAGGTGTTTTCGGGTCATGTGATTCGGGCAGGAGGATCTTTCAAGCACGGAGAATGGCGTTTGATGTATGAACATTGCAGGGTATTTCAAGTCTTTCATTTGCATATGTAAGGCGCATGGGGTATATACTTGGCGATTCCGAGGTCGTATTCAAGAACATCGGGCTTTACTGTGGATTGCACTGTTCGTCTGGGGCATTGAAAGCCTCTTGGGCTGACGGCATATCTCCTACCAAGTCTGCGGGAGGCGATCCTGCTGCTTGCATCTGCATCATGTTAGTAAAATAAATGGCAACATTCCAGTATCAACGTGTCGTGGACAATCATACCTTTTGCATTCTGTCCACAATGTACTCGCGGTCCGCCGCGTTGGAGTCCGAGTACGTCCTTTCCTCAAACCTGGCCACGATCTCGGCGACAACCACCCTCTGCTCCTCATACCTCTTCAGGTCCTCGGCGGACGTCGTGGACTTGTTCTTGTCTAGCCACTCAGGGAATTTCTGGTTCAGCTCCTTCATCGGCTCGTACAGGATATCCTTGTTGGTGAGCTGCTCCATCATGCCCATGAGCATTTTGGAGAAGTCCTCGTCGGAACCGTCTGCGCCAAAATCACCTGACCCGAACTGCTTGAGTATCTCAGACATGAAGTCGTCGCCAGCGCCCGAGGCCGCCGCAGCGGTGGCCTGGTCGCCAGATGACTGCATGCGCTCCATTGTGCGACGAATGGTATCCTGGAAGGACTGTTCGCCCGGCTGCGCTTCTGTTTTTGGTGCGGTTTCGCCGGAGGCCTGTGGTGCTTTTCCTTCTTCGTCCCCAGCCGCGGCGCTCATCTGCTTGAACATGTCCTCGAACTGCGCCTGCATGTCTGGCTGAGTTGGTGTCAGCATGTTCAATGCCATACGGCACAAGGGTCACGGCTAGGTTCCGTAACTCACCGACTTCTCTAGTTCACCCAGTAAACTGGCCATGCCGGCTTGTAGCTGCTTTGCGAAATCTTCCTCAGATAAATCTTGCTCGAGGCCTGGCTCTGCAACAGGAGCAGCGGCAGGTTTAGGCGCTGCCTCTAATTTCTCTGCAGGTACTGGGGGTGCCGGGCTTTTGGATTCCAGTTTGACGGTCGCAAAGTCGTCAAGCATATCTAGAGGAAACGGTGAGCTAAATCGACCGCATTAGAAGGTTGGAGGGCAGGTGTACCGTCCAAGTCGTCCAGATCATCCTCGTCTGGATCAGGGACATCTTCCACTTCTGCCGCCGGTGCCTTTCCCTTCGCTGTGTCGTCTGGAGTGGGAACTGAGGGCCGTGTCTGATTCACGGTTGAGCCATCCTTCTGCCCAGCTTCGCCAGATGTGGAAGAGCCCTCCATTTTGGCCCAGGCTTGTCGATATTGTGGCTGCTCGCAGGACAATATCGAGGCCGGTTTCTGTATAGTATGACTGCGCTGCGGGTTTCAACAAAGTCTCCCAACGAATAAATACAGAAGCCGGCGTAGGTTTGGTTTAGTAGAGAGAGACGCAAGGACGAAAACTGAGGACGATGCAGGTGATGCTTGAGCCGAGGAATGGATGGATAGCCCCCGGACCAGCCAAGGATACTGCTGTTTGCCCCACCTCACTGTATCGTCACCCCGCAGGTCCCCTGACGGGCCACTGGGTTGCTGAGCATGTGCAAGTCACCGGCTGCTGGGAGGGACGATCTCAGCCTAGGCACCGCCGGGCGCCGCTGGAGTGATTTGCAGCACCAACCAAACAATCGCTTAGTAGCAATATCGACCCCGTCAATTAATTAGTCCCATCCTGAACTGCGGCGACCATCAGTGAGGTAATCGGAGCGCGGAATATTCCAGACCCTTTAGCAGTTGTCGCCGGGCTGGCGTGCACCAACGTTCTTGGGATCTGCGGCTCAACTGCATTCACTTTATGGTTCCATAGCAACACCACTTTTTGCACGATAAAACCCGTTCACCACCTTGTGCCCCGAAATCTGGCTTTGTCACCTCGCACCGCACAACAGCAGGTTGTCTCCAGCACCCTACAGCAATTCGAACAGGTCTCACGCCTCTCTCTCGCGCATCACAGCGCATTACCCACCATCACTGCGGTCGAGGCGCTCCGTTCACCACCCGAATCTCGAACGTCACCATCCGGCAGTTAGGGCCGTCCCTCGATCGCCAAAATGGCTTTGTGTCAGAATCGACTTCAGGAAGAGCGGTATGGTTTGACGCAACCCCGTACTCCAGAGTCTCGTGAAAGCAGCTGCTGATCCCAAACAGCAAGCAGTGGCGACGCGATCACCCGTTTGGCTTCTTCGCCAAGCCTGCACGAACAAAGGAGGGTGTCTTGGACCTGAAGAACTGGGAATGTGGCATTCCAGGCAAGGACAAGACGATATGGGAAGGCGGCCTGTTCAAACTGAGCATCGCCTTTCCCGACGGTGAGAGCACGCGATTCGTTTGACCTGGACACTTGAAAGCTAATGGCAAGTGCGTAGAGTATCCCACTAAACCGCCCAAGTGTGAGTGCTGGCTACACTGGCTGTAAGCCTCTCGGTAACAAAGGTAGTTGACATGACCGCGCAGGCAAATTTGTCCCTCCTCTATTCCATCCCAACGTCTACCCCTCGGGCACCGTCTGCCTATCGATCCTCAACGAGGAAGAGGCTTGGAAGCCGGCCATTACGGTGAAGCAGATCCTGCTGGGCATCCAGGATCTCCTCAACGACCCCAACCCCGAGTCACCCGCACAGGCCGATGCGTACAACCTGTTCAAGAGAGATCGGGCCGAGTACGAGAAACGGGTGCGCCGTGTTGTGCGTGAGAACCCTGCACCTTGAGTGACACGAGTACCACAGGCATGCATCACGCCTGGGGTAAAACTATGTTGGCGGACAGGGTATGGCTAAGAGCAAATATACGCCGCGGCACTGGCAGTGCGAGGAAGGGGAAATGACCAAGGGTTTACGGCGCAGCCAGCAGTGGATGGGCAGACTGTCTATTTGGTTTAAAGGGATTTACTCTGGACGATGGATCGATATTGGCAAGGCGCACAGGGTGTTTTAGGCATTAGCAGGGGGGAAGGACGGGACAGGCTGTTCGTAGAAACTTTGTCTTGCAGCTATTCTTGGCTGCAAAGGTCACGACTCCGAACATGAATGACAGGTCTCTTTGATTTGCTAAGAATTTGAAATATCACGCCCCCTCGTCCGCGCGCCCGGTCTTTGTACAACGATTACCCCCGGCCCCGGAACATCGGTGAGGGTCACGATTGAGTCACCGCTGCGGTCTACCAGTATCAGCGAAAGACGATTGACCGACCCGAAAGCGCAACGCTGTGCCCAGATGTGTGTCACAGCCTACAAGGTAACTAGCTGTCAAGGACAGACGGCGGTTCTTATCAGCCGGCCGGTTTAGGTAATACGGAGCACCGAGCATTTCCTGCGTCGCCAATCAAAGACGGAAGAATTCGCTTTTGAGAGGTCTAATCCGAAGTCGGCGATCCGCCCTCTTTTTCGATGCTAGTTGGAGATAGTCGATGCGGCTTGGGAGCGCAAAACCACATGCTGGAAATTTTACCTCGTTTCGCCTCCACCGACCTGCCCAAGTGCGTTCCTGCATATATATTGGCAGAGTTTCATTTCCTTCTCCCAACCTTCTCCCCATTTGCGTCACCAACACCCTTCCTGTAGCACGTCCGATTCCCCCAATCCGCAATCATGTGTGGCATCTTTGCTTGCCATGGGTACGTTCCCCGGCCCCTGGGTGGCTCCTACCCTTAGAAAAAGAGACACAAAAAAAAACCATGGAGGGGCAGTCGCGACGGGGGGGAAACACCCCGCCATCGTTTCTGGCAATAGGTTACCACGCTTTGGAGGGGAGTCAGCCTTGCTGATCAGCTGCAGTCATCCCGACGTCCAAAAGTTCAAGCCCACGGCGCTGCGGCTTGCTAAACAGTACGTCTCCCCTCGCGAACACCAATTGCTCCTCGTCGCTTTACTAACGGCGTTGGCAACAGGGTGCGCCATCGTGGCCCCGATTGGAGTGAGTTCTCTGAGTCACACGAGTTGACACGGGGCCGGTGTTAACACGACTGTCTTAGGTGGAAGCGTCATCTCCAACAACACAAGTATGCCTCTCACGAAAAGCTACCGCTCTTCCCGGGCACGTTCCTCTAACCGCTGTCCACAGTCCTTTGCCATGAGCGTCTGAGCATTGTCGGTGTCGGTAAGCTTCTCACGAAAGCCCCCTACCCAATCACAAGCGATTGACACCACCACAGAGTCGGGCGCCCAGCCTTTGACCAACACCGACGACACCATCGTTCTCGCCGTCAACGGTGAAATCTACAACCACCGTCTGATCCGAAAGCATCTCAAGGAGTCCTACCACTTCAAGACCACGTCCGACTGCGAAGTCATAATTCCCCTGGTACGATAACCTCCACTAACTCAACTGGCTCGAGGCCGCCGCTCATCAATTCCATCTAGTACGGCGAGTACGACATTGACGCTCCCGCTCACCTCGATGGCATGTTCTCCTTCGTGCTGTACGACAAGAAGCAGGACCGCACCATTGCCGCACGCGACCCCATCGGCATCACTACCTTCTACCAGGGCTGGTCATCCAAGGAGCCTGGTGCCGTGTACTTTGCTTCCGAGCTAAAATGCCTGCACTCAGTTTGCGACAAGGTCGTCTCGTTCCCTCCCGGCCACGTATACGACTCCAAGACTGGTGAGACGACGCGCTATTTCAAACCCACCTGGTGGGATCCCGCCAACGTTCCTACCACCCCTCTCGACTACAAGGTTCTTCGACAAGCGCTGGAAAAGTCCGTCAGGAAACGTCTCATGGCCGAGGTGCCCTACGGCGTTCTTCTGTCCGGCGGCCTGGACTCCAGCTTGGTGGCTGCCATTGCTCAGCGTGAAACCCTGAGGTTGAAGCAAAAGGCTCTCGAAGCCAACGGCGGCGTGGAGCCTGATGTCAACCCTGACTCGGGAGAGGGTCTCGTCGGCATCGACGACGACAACAACCTTTCCACCGTGACATATTTGCCCCAGCTCAACTCTTTCTCCATCGGTCTGCCGGGATCTCCTGATAACGTGGCCGCTCTGAAGGTCGCCAAGTTCCTCGGCACAAAACACCACGTTATGACTTTCACCATCGAAGATGGTCTCAACGCCCTATCCGATGTTATATACCATCTGGAGTCATATGATGTGACCACGATTCGCGCATCAACACCCATGTATCTGCTGTCGCGTAAGATCAAGGCTATGGGCGTGAAGATGGTGCTCAGCGGAGAAGGCAGCGACGAGATTTTTGGAGGATACTTATACTTCCACAACGCGCCGGACAAGAAGGCCTTCCACGAGGAGACTGTCCGCCGCGTCAAGAACCTGCACCTCTCAGATTGCCTGCGTGCCAACAAGTCAACATCGGCATGGGGTCTGGAAGCCCGCGTGCCGTTTTTGGATAAGGAGGTATGGTCAATTTGTATTTTGGGGTCGAACCTGCTTGAAATACTGACGGCAATGCGTAGTTCCTTGAAGTCTCCATGAACATCGACCCCCAGGAGAAGATGATTACCAAGGACAGGCTTGAGAAGTACATCCTACGAAAAGCGTTCGACACATCAGATGAGCCAGGCGAGGAGCCTTACCTGCCCGAGTCGATTCTATGGAGACAAAAGGAGCAGTTCTCTGATGGAGTCGGCTACGGATGGATTGACGCTTTGAAGGACAATGCAGAGCTCCAAGTCACCGACGAGATGATGAAAAACCCCAAGCCTGAGTGGGGTAATGATGTCCCTGACACCAAGGAGGCGTAAGTGGCCCTGTGAAGGAAATCTGCGCCAGGCGATGCTGACAGAGTTAGGTATTGGTACCGTATGATGTTTGACGAACACTTCCCACCGCACTGTGCGTCAACAGTCATGCGCTGGACTCCAACATGGTCGAAGCAGACCGATCCTAGCGGCAGGTTCGTACTACAACTCCCAGTATTTCTCAAACCAAGAAAGCGCTAACTGTGCTGCAGAGCCATCGCCATCCACAACGACAAGTACGAGAGCGCTTAGAGGGTAGGGCTCAGCCACGCCCTTTATATTCCCAGCGCAGTAGCCATGTATTCGCCCAAGGCGTCCTAGGATTTAGAACTCTGAATAGATTATGAATTCTGATCCCTCACCACCCAGAATGCTCTATGGTGTCATAAGGTGGATAAAATCGTCGCGTACACGATAAATCCATACAGCGTATGGCGTTTTTACCTGTGAATGTAAACAAACTGAAAACATTACTTGCCATATCTATCATGGCTTCAGAGCGTGAAGCGTGCTATCCGTGCATATAGCGAGCAACATAAAGTCCCAGATGCCCAGGATGCCATACTTCCACGCTCGTGACACCACCATATCGCACGCAGACAAAACGAACACCAAATCCACGAGGGAAACAGCCGCACTACCGGCATCCGCAAAAATGCAGGGCGAGCAAAAATGTGATTCCGCCCGGGCTCGAACCGGGGACCTTCTCGGTGTTAACGAGATGCCATAACCAGCTAGACCACGGAACCCATTTGATGGAAGTTTGTGCGTTAATACCATCTATGTTGCAAAAGCCACCATCAGGTTCTTGTGGCTTTGTTGATTCCTCAATTTAGTTCACGGTAGTTATGCTGGAGGATATTTTGAGGAGTCATGATCAAAGACCTGTGTCACGGTTACCGAGCGTGTTGGTGTCTCTGATACCATCGATTGTACGCCTCCTGACTATTCATATGTCATGATGTTTCCTCCAACGCCATGCAAAACTGAATGAAACAAATGTCCATTCCCAAATTCCTTCAACCGCACACGAAAGGGCTTCATGCAAAAGACCCCTTGCCCAGCAACCCCCCTACAATCCCGATCCTCTTCTCCGCGCCCCGAACCTTCTTCTCCTCCCTTCGCCGTTCGCTCTCCTGGAGCTTGGCCCGGCGCTCGCTGTCCCGCGCAAAGGCGTTGACCCCGCTCTTCCTGCCCGCGGACCTCTTGATCTTGCCCGCCTCGCCGAAGCCGCCTGCACTGCCGCTCTCGGCCGGGGTGTTGTTGCTGTCGGCGCCGGCCGAGGAGCCGGACACGAGCGAGTTTGTGGTTGCTCGGCGCAGCAGCGCGGGGACTTTGAAGGTTGGTGAGCCCGCGGGCACGGCGAAGGCGAGGCGCGAGCTGCCGGTGGACAGGTTGGATGATGCGTTGCGCTTCAGACTGATGCGGTCGACGACGGCGACGGCGACAGTTCGACGAGGGTGTGGCCGCTGATTCTCCTTGTCGCTCTTGCTTGGCGATAGACGCGTCTCCTCTTCGCTATCCGAGCCGGCCTCCGTCGCAGGGATGATGGATCCCTGGGGCTCTTCAAGCAAGTTGGAGAGAGTCTCGCGAATCTCGCCAATGTTTGATGGCTTCTTTCCACCCCGGGTCCTTCTAGGATGCGACCGTTTGTTCTCGGCGCTTGCGCCCAGGGGCATTGGAGGTTGGCTGTCAGGGATCGTCTGCTGTTGAGGCATGGCCTCCTCCTGGGATTGCGACTGCGCTTCCACCTGGGAAGTTTCCTCCACGACGTCCAGGAAGTCCATCTCGTCATCGCTGTTCCTGTCCTCGATGGTGCGCAAGAACGCCTGATTACCGGGGTTCTCGGCCATCTTCTTGACCCGCTCGTCGGAGAACAGAGCCTTCTGCATCTTGGCAAACTGCCGACGCTTTAGTCTGCGGCGAGCCTCACCACCGTCATCCGAGTCCGACAGGTCGTAGTCAGCGCCGCGTTTCCGCCGAAGCATGCCCGTGGTGATGTCCTTGAAGAGTTTTTCTACCTCCTTCTCGTCGTTGGCCCGCTCTCGATCACTATTTGAGTCAGTAATGCTCTCACAGATACACCGTAACCAAGACTTACGCGAAGAACGCCGCCAATTTATCCTTGTCGACGTCATTGCCATTTGCGTCGTCAATCATGTCTTGGACTGAGGCAAGCGACTCATTATCACTGAGCTCGCCATCAGCACCACCGAGACCGGCATACTCATCTTCCGACTCCTCGGCTTGTTCCTCTACCATCTCTTTGGCTTTGCTCTTCTTCCGGTCAAAATCATCGGCCAGCGCTCTTCTCCTTTGCTCTTCAGCACCCTTTCGAAGGGCGCTGAATGCCGTTCCTGACTGTTCCGTACTTGGCACAATGTCAACAGAATCGGCATCATCTGTCCAAGTATCCATCTTCCGTCGAAGTCTTCCCCGCTTGACGAGAGGCGAGTCTTGTGTCTCGGTTTCCTGCTGACTGAGCAAGACCGTCTGTACTGTCGAGGTAGGAAGGTCAATGAATCTCTCCTTGAGCGGAGTATATTCCTGAAATCCTACGTCTTGGGTAGGTTCAATCATCTCGGATTCCTGGGTGTGGACGTCTTCCCGCAGCAAGCTGTCAAGGCTTCGCAATTGTGACTGTGAAAAGTTCAGTTGGACGGCTTGCGTTGCTGTCTGGTTATCGTCTGTTTGTGAATCCACAATCATATTATTCAAAGGCTGGTCTGGCGTGGCTGAGAAATTCGAGTCGGCAATGTTGTCAAAATCCGGCATCGTCGACTGCGTTGGTCCAGCCGCCGGACTCATCTGGCTATCGTCCATAGTTCCGGCAAAGATTTGAGTGAGGCCCAGGCCTGCAGGGCCCTTGACGGGAAGTCCAGGGATGAAGTTCTTCCTCGCGGATCGCAAGACAGACGTAGGCACTGCAGGAGAGTCGCTCTTCAGAGGACCTGGGGTCATCTGTACCAGTCGTTTTGGGCCAGGCGTGGCCTCAACCTCGGCCTCGTCGTCTGACAAGACAGCCACCTGCGTTCTGGCGCGTCGTTTTGTCGGTACTGGCAGCTCTATGTCATCTTCCTCCATAATCTCGTCGCCATCGTCTTTGACCTGAGAGGCGGTCCCGGATGCCTCGGACGCAGCATCCTCGGCCTCAGCATCAAAGATGGGATTGGCAGCATCCTCGTCTTCTTCCTCATCATCTTCCTCGTCTTCCGAACCAGAGAGCTCCACCTCGGAGACTTCTCCGTCGGCATCGTCTGCTGCCTCCTCATATTCTTCATCATCACTATCGTCCCAAGCCAGGGGATCATGCTCGCCATTCTCCTTCGCCTCGGCTCTTTCCACCTGCATGATTTTCATGGCTTCGTCTCTAGCCTTGGCGACGATATCCTCGACCTCCTGCATTTGACGCTCTCTCTCTTCCACCGTCTCAATCACAATGCCTTGTGCTTTCAGCATGTCCAATCGCCGGTCCCGCTCCAACTTGGCTTGTTCTCGGGCCTTTTGTTGTATGTAAACTTGGAACTCGCCAGGGCTCATTCCTGTCCCCTTTTTAACCTCCCTGCCAGGAGATTTGGCGAGTGCGAGGGCCCTGAGCGCTTGAAATGATTTTGGCTCTTTGGCTGTTGCGCGCGGGATGCTGTCAAATACGGCGTTTAGGATGTCTTTGGTGGATCTAGTGATTTGCAGGTCGTCATCTGCTTTGGAGGTCGTTGCTTTGAGCGGCAGCTTGACGCGCACCTGTCGTTTCTGTTTCTGAATCGGTTGCGCAACATCCTCCACGGCTAAAACAGCCTTGCCTTTGCCTTTATCGAGCTTGCGAGTTGTGGCCTCATCCTCAACCGGCACAACGTGGAGAGGTTCCGCTTCAGGCTGTATCGCGGCATCCACGTCCCGCTCGTTCTCCGCGGGTGCTTGCTTTGTTGTTTCCGGTGGCGAGCTGGGGGGTGTCTCGGCGTCCTCCATCTCAACATCGGAGTGGGAACTGCCAGGCCGGCTGGAGCTGCTAGGTTGAGGTTCCGGGTCGACGGTACCGGGAACCCGGAAATTGAATCGCTCAAACAGGCTCGCCTTTGTTATCTTTTTCCTCGTCTTGGCTTCGTGGGCAAGCTGCATGCTTCTCGCCATCCTCTGTGTTTCTCGGTTCATCTCCTCGATTGCCTTCTTGCTGGCCTTTCTAGTCGGCCGCGCCATCTGCGTGAGGCGCAGTCCGTCCTCGCCATCATCGATATTAAAGACGTCGTCGTCGTCAGAGTCCAGCTGCTCCAGCTCTGAAGCGAGTTTCTCCTGCTGGGCTCGTCGCTCAGCCCTCCGCTCCTCATCGGCGGCTTCGCGTGCGAGGCGCTCCTGTCTCTTCCGCTCTACTAAAGCCTTAAAGCGGTCTGATTTTATGGCAGGAAGCTCATCTTCCGAGGGCAGTGATTTGGCGGGTGAAGGTTGCATCGGCGAAGAAACGAAGAGGCCTGGGCTAGCCGATCGGGCGGTTGATGCTTCGGCTCCTGGTGTAGACGGCCTAGGTGCCCGGCGTTTCAGCCTTCGGGGTGCAAGAGGAAGCTCGTTGTCATCATCGGTGGCATTTTCGGCTTGTACCTGGACCAGGTTTCGATCCTGTGAGCCCTCGGCGTTCACCACGGAGCCGGTGGTACTTTCTGGTCGCTTTTCGATCGCGGCGGCAGTGCTTCCCTTCATTCGCGATGCCAGTCGACCTCGCGGCCTGACCTCTACGTCAGACTCGCTACCTGCGTCGGTTCCCGACAACCGGGATGCGGTTTTGCTGGGCGATCGGGATGCTGCTCGTCGCAGCGGCTTGAGGTTTCTTCGAATAGTAGGTTTCGGGCTCTGCCCATCCTCTTCGTCGCTACTTTGTACGGTAGCCAGAAGGGCTCTGATTTTGGATCGTGGCGTCAATGGCTCTGGAGACCCTCCGTCAGAAACGGGGGAAGACTGGCGTGAAGACGCCATTGATGATGCTGTGAAATGCAATTGAAAAGAACAAGAGTAATTTGTGATACTGGCAGTATGTTCGCAAACGCACAATCACGAAATACGGAGTAATATGGTGGAAGGAACAGGTAGGTTTGACGTTGTAGGTTGGGTCAATATAATGTGGTGGTGGGGAGCTTGACGCGTGACGCGCATGGGTTTAGTGACGCGACGCAACCGCAGCGTACCAGCCCCTCGCGCGTCGCATTAATTGGTGGGTACCGTGTACATTACTTCTTACCACGAATCCACCAGGCGCCATGTACAATTGCTCTACTCGTACCTTATGCACATCATGCTAAAGCACGTCCAGGCTAGCGATGTGCGTATTGGTTTACATAAATGACATCTGTTCTCCTTTATCCACGCGGCAATGGTGTTTTACGTCATGTCAGCATGCGAGGCACCATGTCATTGTCGACAGTCACGCAGAACGGCACTCGAAACCTGTGCATGGTTGGCATATGTACTTATTGAGGGCCTAGTATCCGGTCTTTGATGCCACATGTACGACTGCTATACTAGAACGAGCGGCTAGGAGCCAGAAGCTTCCCAACTTAACACACCAAAAGCTCGGCCTGGGCCGGAGAGAATGAAACTAGAAGAGCTTGTGCTCCAGAGTCATGTCAGACTCGGGCTCAAGGCCAACGCAGGCGCGGAAGATGTTGGTCAGGGCGGCGCGCTGCTTGGCAAGAGCATTGACGACGGGAGTGCCAGGCGGGGTCAGGGGAGCCTTGAGCATGTAGCTGAGGACACTCAGGACGCTGTGGAACTTCTTGTACTCGGCAGTGACGTCGCCGTCTCGGGTCGCGGCCTTCCACTCGATGCGGGTCATCATCTCAGCGACCACGACAAGGTCGATGATGAGAGGAGAAGCCAGAAGGGAATCCTCGCAAATGTTGAATAGACTGATGGGTTAGTAAGTCAACAATAATCCGATGCACGATTGGAGCACTTACGAGATGGTCTGGTGGCCGCCAAGGAAGATCTCGGCGTAGTACTCATCGAGGGCTCGCTTGTTGTCGGCCACGGCGGGCATGTACTTGATGACGACGCAGTGGTCGGGGTGCTCACCCTTCTTGTACAAAACGTGGTTGGCCTCCACCATGTCGTCGACAACATTGGACTTGGAGATCTCCTTGGAGCGGAACTGCTTCTGGGAGCTCAGGTTCTTGCCGTCATTGTTGCCGAGGTGGTTGTAGCTGGCAATGGAGGTCAACTTGATGCCGGCGTTGATGAGGAAGTCCACAAGGGCCGACTTCATCTTGGTCTGGCCAGACTTGAAGTCGTCACCACCAATGTAAGCACCATGCTTCTCCGCGAGCTCAAGAGCACCGGGAACGAAGGTGTTCTGGGGGGAACCGTTGATGAAGGGGGCACCTTCGAGAATACAAGCCACCGCGAAGACGGTAGAGGGAGACACTTCCTCGTGACCCTGCTCGATTGCCTTGAGGAGGTTGTCGGCAGTGTCGTTGACTCCATCGACCAGGTCAGCATATCGCTCGGTGTTGGCAGTCCAAAGCACAATGACCTTGTCCAGGCCGTTGTTCTGCTTGAAGTCACGAATGTCCTTTCGAAGCTGCTCCACGTGGGCCATGGAAGCCTTGGCGCCTTGGAGGACGTTGTCGGCACGGTCCTCCTGGTTGGCGGCGATGAAGTCGGGATAGTAGATGGACGGAAGAGGCACCATCTCGGCCATCTCCTTCCTTACCTGGGCCTTCAGGGTCGGTTCGAGAACTTGAGCACGGTCCATGGCCTCGGCCATGTTCATCTTGCTAATGTCCCAACCGCCAATGACCAAGTCGTTGGGGTGGACCATGGGCAGGACGCTATGGAAGGGGATGTTGACGTCTCGGTGGGTCTTGGCGTCCATGCCGAGCTTCATGGTAGAACCCATGACGACGGAGCCGTAGTAGTTAGCCTCCTGGCGGCCCTCCTTGGTGTCCCAGACGAGGTTGCGTCGGTTGGCAATGATACCGGCCGTGACGGTGGTACCGTTGTTTCCCCCCCAACCGACCAGCATCATGCCGACCTTGGGAACCCTGCGGTCGACCTTGAAGTCGTACAGCGTCTCGGTAGGGGTGGCGACAAACTGGCCATCCTCCTTGGCCTCAACCTTGGTGGTGCGGTAGGTGTACTTGGACTTGATCTCCGCATCGGTGTATGTGACGTTGGGGGAGTTGACGGTAAAGATGTCCTTGGGCGGGTTGGCGGCAGCGATGCCGTGGCCGTTGTCGTAGCCCGACCCGTTCGAGGAGCCCGCGTCGAATTCTGCGTGAGGTGCCATGTTGACCTCTTCGGTAACGCAGGAGATGTGTATGGATTGGTAGGACGGGATGAATATCGAGACTCTTTCTTTACTGAGTCTCAAGTGAGTCCGATGCCCCTCCGGAATCGGCAGAGCAACGGGCTCCTGCGAACGGGTGGTGAACCCTGTGAGAAGTGTCAGCAGACCGTCAGAGGATATGTCTTGCGGCGTTGTTTGGGAACATACGAGTTAAGGAGATTGGAAAACGTCTTGAAGACTGTTTGCGATCAAGGTCGAGCCTCGATCCGCTGATGGACTGGAAACGTCGGGTTTGGTGAAGGAGGGGGTTAGGCCCTGTTGTTGTTTCGAGCAGTTGCGGCTCTTTGGTTTGGGGTTTTGGGGTTTGGTTTTGATTCTGGAATAGAGTATTCTTGGTGAAGGAGTTTTGGTGAAGAGACAAGTAAAAACACGCAATGGAGGGGCCAGCGAGATCCCTTAAGAGCAATCGCGGGGCAGCGAGGGGCACCGGCCGGGTCGGACAGCAACGACAAGCCCGAGGCGTCTGGGCGGTGAGGCCTACGATGTGGAGTCGTGCAGCATCTTGTATGCCGGTCTAGCCTTGGCTAGGGCGCCCGGATGGCGTGTTTGTGATGGCTTGTTCGGATACGGCGGAAAGGCACGCGACAGTGGCTGCTGCGCCTAGCACCAGCTCCATTCGTCGGCATGCGTCAGGCATGCGTTGGTCTCGAGTGTTGTTCGTCGTGGCTGCATGATGCCCGATATCCCTTGGTTCCTCTAGTTTGAAGAAGAGGAGATGCGTACCGGGTCAGGTGCCAAGTCTTTGGAGCACCAACGGTAGCACGGAGTATGCGGTTGAGGCATTATCTCGAAGTGGCCTAGATATCATGCGTTTCCTGGCGGTACCTTTGGTCTCGAGTCCATCTCCATATCGCCTGCGGACGGTCCTGTGCCCCTGGGTGCTCCCGACTCGTTGTCATGGTCATGCTGTTGGGAATTCATGTCCCTGGTGCAAACCCCCAGTGTTTGTTTAGAGATATCACTCTCTGATGTAAGTGAAGGAAGAGGGGGTATTGTGAGGCTCCTAGCGTTGTCATTTTCTCCTGATGCATCTCCTTTACCAGGCCTGTTACGCACCTTCGGCTCCCCGCGGGCTCCCTGCGGACATGACGAATGCTCAAGTAGTGTCAGCTTCAAAGGTTACAATGCTACAAGCAACATTGACATGCGAAGACGAAAGAGACATTTGGATTCAGCAGCACCCACCACTGCAGTGCTTGTTCAAACCAAGCGTGTCCTACAAGCCAATGCATTGAGATATCCTCCAACATGGACGGCACGAAACCCGTGCGGTTGCCCTAGGGTAGGCACCGTAGCAGCACGTCAGGGTTGGGTTATGTTGATGCAGGGTGCAAGCCACAACCATGTTGTCCCTGGTCCCCATCGATTTCGGATCGTCGGCTTTCAGGCACGCATCCAATTAGACATTATGATTCCGTCTCACATAGCAGTGCTGGTCGACATGCGGATGACCATGCTGTTTACCGTCTCGTAGCTGTACCTGCACCTCGCACAACAAGCAAAGACATCGTGGACACATACGCTGTGATGTTGTGCTATCCAGTAGGAAGCACGAACTTTGCTGCCGTCCCTGTGTAACCGGCGGCACTTTCTACACGCATTTTTGATAGCATGTTTGGGCAGCCGCCCACCTTAGGCCCTCGCCAACCTCTGGGTTCGACAACACTGGCATCATTATGTCTGCAGTGACACTGAACAGGCCTTGGTGCCACGCCAGGCGAAACATAGATCCAACGCGCCTCTTCGCTGAAGTACATGGAAATTGCAGCAAGACAGCCCTCTCCAATCCCAGTGGCAGGTTCACAGCGCCCAGTCCCCGTTTCCGGACTATCCCCCACCTGGGGTTGGTAGCCGATGGGCAGCCAAGGCAAGTCGGGCAAGCAATCTGAGATGGTCGAATGCAAGCCAATAGATCTGATCTTACTTGAGTGTGTTCGCCCACAAGCGCCCTCTAAAGTCAATTAAACTCTGATCGGCACGCCCTAGCTCTCCATGTAATTTTAGCAAGACCAGTTATGGCATAAATTTGTCCTCGTGATGTATTTTGGACAATACAGTATGACCAGCAGGAGTGGATGCGCCTTTTCTTGGTTTTTTCTTCTATTTTCCCAGTACAGACGGTGAGAAAGCGAACATCGCCCTGATACAATCAAACCCCCTGCAATGACAGCCAAGGAATATTCTGCGTGGCAATTCGGAGCAAAGGTACTTTGGAAAAAAATGGAAAACAGCAGAACTAGAAAATCAACCTGATCCTTGAAACCATTCATTGGCAGCCCCGTATAGAACAAGGTGGGATTTGAGACCACGCATATTCCACTTTGTCCACCGTTGCGCTTCAGGTGGCTCTGATGA
>KL660529.1:8989-28264 GCA_000732775.1 Stachybotrys chlorohalonatus IBT 40285 | reverse complement strand
GGTGCAGCACAGGGGGGCACCTTGTCGGTGTAGTAATTACTATGAGCTGATGGCAAACCGATATGGAGCCTATTTCGGCATCTGAAAGGGGCGCCGACGCCTCCAAGGATGATGGGATGAACCAAACTCTCGCAACAAGGACTTTCCTAAACAAGAGCGCAGGCATCGTTGACAGGACCCAAGTACAAATTGGATGCCAATCACAACTCCGTTCCTTATTCTGTTGCCTCGACAATTTGTCCCCTTGTGCTCGTCTTCGCGAAGAGTTGACAAGATAGTTCGAGAGGAGTCTGATGGCCTGATTTGTCTCCATTTTGGAGCTTTCCCCCCTCAGGACGCACCTAGAAGCGCCACTCTGGTGCATAGCACTCCACCAGGCACGTATTGAATAGATTGCACGAGGCCACATCGTAAGATGGATTCAATTGGGCGAGGTGGGCTTTCTGGAAGCCTTGTCTGGAGACCATTCGGGACGGGACGGTACCCTGCCAGCCCTTCTGTCCGTAATCGATAGTTCAGGTCGAGCCTCGTTGCCGGGCAGAGGCTGGCCATCGGTAATCATGACGGCCGGGAGATTAGATGAAGTGACAGTGATCCGTCCCTGGGACCTAACAGGCATGTGGGAGGCCCGAAGAGGAAGGGCACATGCCCAAAGCATTCAATCCATTTAGATGAGAGTTGCTTTGTTGGAGGCAACGTTAGCTCTGATTTGTTCCAAAAGAGAGGCGTGGAAATAGTACGACGGATAATGAGCACTGACACGGCAAGGTATGAGAGGCCCAGTATTGTTCAATGGAGCGAATCACCACCGAGGATGGCCCTAGAACAGGCGTAGAGCGATCGTTTTCTTTATCGTCATTCCGGCCGTCCCTGGGGATCCGGGCCCGCCAATCAATATCTTGGAGAGACAACAGCGGCTGGGTTTAGCGGGGAGGTAATAATCAAGGTGAACATGTTGGATGGAGGGTGGTGGTCTGAGTCGCGGCGGCCGGTACCTGCATGAGAGACCTTCCATCGTCACGGGGCAGACGCGCGACGCTTGAGTCACAGCAACCTGCGCCGTTTGTTTCCAGAGATGAAGAGGAGCTTGACTTTGACGGCATGATTAGTGAGCGCGGGTGTTCCCACAAGAAGCGGATCACCGAGGATGCGACGTCTGGCCCTTGGGTGCTTCCACTCACAAGGAACCACATGCTAGAAGCGTAGGCGGATCCCCGTGCCCCCAGGCTCGCCCTGGCGGCGGACGCTTGTGGTTTGGCTCAGGGGTAAAGGTCCTTGTTACCTGGTTGGTTTGGGCCAGGACCGTGGTTGGCGTTGGTTGGCGTGTTACTGTGTATCCACGGCCGGCAGGGCAATAACTAGGTAGTGGTGGAGCAGCTCGTCCACGGGCATAATGAGACACGGAGCGCAGCACATCTCGTCGACAACCGGCCTCCCGTTTGGCGATGCTTGAAACGCTTCCGTTTGTCATCCTTCGCTCACTGCTTCATCCCGTTTCAGCATCTTCAAGGCGTCACCTGCTGTAGTTGCGTGCCTGTGACTTCATCGGCCTTCACTGTTCCAGGAGCCGGCGGTATTCTTCCCAATTGTCTGGCACCGCCCTGAACTTTGCTACTCACTCTCCCTCGCCCGACTACCTACCTCACCACACATTACGTCCTCGCACGATTACCAGCATCAAACCGCCCTAGATATACTGGCCGCTCCAAGGAAGGAGAGCAGCAAATATAGAGAGCAAAAATCACTACGCATTGGGTTCAAGAGCTTGGATTTGGAGGGATACACGCCAACCATAGGCTTGGATATTCGGCAGCTGATGCACAAATCCACCAACAAGTAGCATTGTTTCCCAACAGACACTTAAACGGCGACAACTACATCCACCACCGCGATCTTGCTTTAAGGAGAAGAAAGGGAAGAAAAGAAAAAAAAAAAAAGCGCAAACAAAGGAATCCCAACCATGGCGATGCCACGCGAGTCGGCGTTCATGCCGGCCATCAAATGCTCGCTATGCGGCAGGGACGTGGAAATCTCCATGATGGGAGACCATCTGTGCATGGGCCCAGCCGAGGAGCGTGAGACATCCCCGCCACCTGCAACCCAAGCTCTCGATTTGCTCATCAAAGCAGCTCCTCTTCCTATCAAGCTCGACGACAAGTTCAACGATCGCTATGCATCATCATCCCCGCCAGACAATGGACGCATGCCACCACGGGTCGACACAGGCGTTGCCAGTAGGTTCCCCCCCCCTTTTCAAAGCAGCAGGAATCTCTGACCATGGCCACAGACCGACCTTATGCGCGGCTCGATCAATTGACCCCCGGAAGCCCTTCCAGCGGTGCGCAGACGGTCTCGCCGTTGACACCGACCGGGCACATGGGCCTTGGTCAAAGTGACGGCTATTTTTCTCCCCAAATCGCCAGCGAGGAAACTTTCCCGTCGCCTTCTCAGGGACGTCGACCTGGTGGATATGGAGGCTTTGCGGATGCTGATCCCTACGATGCGTCCCGGGCTATGGACAAGCAGGCTAACGGGAATATTGCCGCGGAACGATTCGAGAGCAACGCTCCCGAAACATTGAACAGGTATCAGACAGCAACGACGAACAGATATCCGCCACAGCAGGATGTCTATGGCCGGAATTTAACCCAGTCACCTGCCCCAATGGACCAGGCCAACGCCGGCTACGCAGCGCCACCGAAAGTGCCATCCAAGAACGGATACGGAGGCTTTGGCCCTCCAGGGAAGAACGACCCCTTTACCGACCGCGACAACGCCTTCAGGGCAGACACGTACCAGCCGTCGTCAGCGCCCACGGAGAACCACGCGCGAGTGCCTTCCGCAGGGAACGACCGGGTTGAGCGCATGAAGCGGGACAGTGCCGCGGAGCATTCCCGGCGGCCATCTGCAGGACCCGACACCACCAGAGCGCCTCCCCCGCGATCCAATACACTACGGGCATACAACGAACGGTCCGCCTCACAGTCATCTATAGACTTGGCGGCAGAATTTGGGATTGGGAACCCCTACCATACGCCCTCCGACTCCGCGTCTTCGGGATATTCACTCGCGAGCAACCAGCCGAGCTACGCGAGCGCCCAAACCAGTCCGGCGCGGTCGCAGGACTCTCGAAAGCCGTCGGTCGTGACCGACGTGACTACAGCTTTCAATGACTTGCAGATGAGCCCTCAGAAACGATACGACGCTGTCAAGCAGTCTCCCTTACGGACTCCGCCACCAACGCTAGACTCGCCGTACGCCGCATCTCCCAGGGACGTGCGCTACGAGCGCAATGATCCCGCTGTTCAAGAGCCCCGCGGCCTGAACCAGAATCTTCGACCTGACGATGGGCTCTTGTTATCGGCGGATAGCCACAGCCCGCAGGCCAAACGAGACACAGAATGGTTCGGGCTGCAGCCCCAGGAACATTCACGAAGCGGATCTGTGCCAAAGCCCCTGACACGGCGATTGGAGAACCTCCCGGTACCCACGAGAAGTGATTCACTGCCAGAGACTCGCCGCAATGACCGGGCGCCGGTACCTGATCGGAGCGCCTCAGTTTCTGGACCCGGTCAACGAGAGTTGACACCCCCAATACCCAAGGCCTCCCGCGAACCCCCACAACACCCTTCAAGAGGCGACTGTAAATCATGTGGCCTCGCGATCAGGGGTAAAAGCATCTCCTCGGCCGACGGCAGGTTGACTGGCAAATACCACAAGGCCTGCTTCGTATGCGCCTCGTGCTCCGAGCCCTTCACCTCTGCCGAGTTCTATGTACTAAACGACAAGCCATACTGTGGACAGCATTACCACCAGCTCAACGGCAGCCTGTGTGGGGGGTGCGGGCGAGGCATCGAAGGGCAGTACCTGGAGGATGAAGCGATGGTCAAGTATCACGTAGGCTGCTTCCGCTGCCTCGACTGTGGGAACTCACTATCAAACGGCTACTTTGAGGTTGAGGGCAGATCATACTGTGAACGGGACGCTTGGAAGAGAGTCCAGGCATCCAGCGTGAACAACCCCGTTGGGTCTGATGGAGGCCCGTATGGGCAGTCTCGAGGTGCGCCGTCATCACGGTTCGAGCCGCCACGACCACCAAGAGGGTACGGCGGCATCCCAGGTGGACCCCGGGGCGGCGGCGGCCGGCAACCCTATGGTCTTCCTGGAAACAAGCCCCGCGGCGGGCCGGGACCGTATATGGGCGCGGGCATGGGCCTGGCACCGCCCCGAGCGCCGCAAATGAATAAGCGGATGACTCGGCTGGGCATGATGTGAGCTCCGTTTCGTCATGGGACGCTCGGCCTGGCGGCTGGCCCACCCCTTGCGGTGGGCATTCAATGCTGCAATCGTTTTCTACAAATCGTCGGCTTGTCATGGTACTCACATGGATCAGGATATTCATTACTATTTGGATGGAGTTGTTGGGATTCTATTTTTATTGTACACTTCTACCATTGGCGATATACCCCTGCTTTCTTCTTTGCTTATTGTTTGGTTACGATTAGGCCAGCATCGACTGGCACAGGATTTGGGCCACAGTTAAACTGGCGCTTTTGGATCGCATGAATCTATCAGTTATGCTACACATTGGGGGGTTATATGCTACCATAATTACAGGGCAGGATGTGTATACTAAATTTCAACATTGGACCAGACGAGGCAACATTCGAACTGCTGTCTGAAATTAATTATAGAACTATGACGAAGCTCATGCGCCGCCGTCGGTTGTTTCAAAGCGAGTGACACTAGAAGTTGAGTCAGGACAGGATGCGCCGTCACCCAGTCATGATGTTTCAACCGTGCCGAAATATGAGACCCGATGGCCGGCGCAGTCGAATGAACACGATGCCAACGGCGAGATTCGATGGCTGTGAACAGTATGGAGCTGCTGATCCATAGTCTTTGAACGTACGCCTCGGTCACAGAAACCTCAAACGGGGCGGCTATGCCGTGCAACATTAGGGTTGTTTAGGTGAGAATGCCTTGACCCCCTTGTTTGTTCGATTTCACGTGTCGGGACGAACGCAAATCCCATTGTGGTTTCAGCGACGTTGGACAAAGAAGGGGTTCAGGAATTCACTGTCACTATAGCACGAAGCAGAAACGCCGTGTTTACTAGGTTGAGCAGCCGTCTCACGGTGATACGCTCTGTCTGCATGTGAGTGGCGGTTGTACGACGTACAGTAGAGAGAAATTGCGGAAGTCCAAGGCAAAACAACGGGCTATGGAGTAGGTGAAACGACGTCGACGGTCCGATGATGCCATTCGGAAACGCTCCCAAACGCCGTGCTGTACAGCAAGCAGGTCATAGCCCGCTTGGGTTGAAATGAACGGGCTGCGCCAAAGGAGATGAAGGCCACGATTCAGTAAATAGCCTACAGAGATTGGTGGAGACCTCATCTTGCCATGACCCGTGGAAGGTCCTCGATTGGGAAAATAGGCAAGACGAAGGCCATTTTGGCGTGGTGCAATTTAAATCGAACGTCTGGACCAACCCTACCATCGACGTGAATGCCGATTGGCCCTTATGCGGCGGTAGCGCCCTGCACGTTGTCTGATTTGGTTGATGGATTCAGCTGCTTATTGCCTGCACTTCTACCATTGCCAGACCTGTTGCACAAAGTCCCAAGCACCGAGAGAAGACTCGGCAAACCTTGACCTATGCTTGGTAGGCCGAGGCAATGGTTGGAGGGCTGATGGACTAGTTCATCAACCCATCTACCTGCCAAAAGCAGCAGGGCCAGTACCTGGTCTTGCTACATAATCAATCGAACATGTTGGGGCACGTCCGAAAAGGGGTCAACAGGGACCGCACATCGGAGGCAACGGGGAGCGCGTCGAGCGTGTTGCGCGTTCCCTGCACCGTAGCATCAGCATTGCTACAAACTGCAGCGATCTGCCCTACCAATCAACCTTCCATCAAATCAAAACCCGCATTGCCTATTGCGAAACTGCTTTCGCAGCTCGGCTTATGCGCAGTAGGGGCGGGGGCGCGCGGCAAGGGGGGGCCAGTCAGGGAACACCGGCGAACCGCTGAAGACGACCGAGCGCGTAGGCAAAAGAAGAGGAAGAGGAAAAAAGCGGAGTTCGTTGCTGCAAATCTGTCGCGGGTGTGGGCCCCTAGTGGCCTTATGTCAGTTCTGGAAGATCCCTGACACGAACAATGGAAAAGCCAACACGAGGAGGGCAACAATACAGCCGTACCGGTTCTTTGCGGAGGGTGTCAAGGACGGATACCCGCACCGCGGTACGGTCCGATACGAAGCTGATTGCATACTTTATACGACAGGCAGCATGGATCGCAGAAGAGGAGGCTGTCTTCATTGCAACGGTCCATGCTGGTGAAACTGGACTCGTGGCGGTCGAGAATCGTCAATGGCGAGACATCCTGGCTTGGAAAAGAAGCGCGGGCCTGCTGCTACTCGCCCTGCGAGCCTTGGTAGCCCCGTCGCTTACCTTTAACCTTTTTTTTTTCTTTCGTCTTGGCGGTGCACTGTCGCTCCCTAATCCAACGCCGCTACCGGCCTGTCAGACTAGTGCTCGCCCAAACTTGCGAGAAGCCACTGGCATGTCTGTGTTCACTTGAAAGAAAGCTCGTGTTGGTTCATGCATCCCGTATCGCGGGACGGCACCGAGACTGGTCAGTGGCAATGGAAAGGGCCCCGTGTAGAAGCTCGTGGTTGGTTCAGCCGTGGGGGCAGGTCTACGGATCCTCACAGTACCTGCACGTACCTCGCGATATCCAGCGTACCCGCCAAGGAACCTCCAGCGGCGGGTCAGGGCCTGTACCGAGTCCCCCTGTGGTGGCCTGTGGGAGACGCGCAATCCGGAGCTGGACCAGGGCCCTGCAAGAAGCGTGTCTCCTTGGCGAACGATGGCTGCGATAAGTTATGATCAGCTTGCGAACGCAATATAGAGGCGTGCATTGTGGCGGCCCCAGAAAGACACCCCATAAGTAGAGTCCTCAGGCGCATCCCGACCCTCACCATTTCTGCTGATCGCCGAAGCTTGTCCGTCCTGTTGAGCCTGAGAACCACCGGAAAGGGGCGTCGGTACCTTCCAGGCGCCTTCAAGTTGATTGCAGATAACGGGCCAGCCCCACCCCCTGCGCAAGACCACTAGTGCCTTCAGTAAGGGTACCTTAAGGGGAGGAGGTGCCTTGTCTTTGGTAAGGACTAGTGAGGGATGGCGCTCATTTTTCATTTGAGCCTTCAATGCTTTGAGAGGTTGGGAAAACACCTCACGGTAGGGCATGGAGGAGACGGTGCTTCGCCGAAAGTTGGCTTTGGAAGACAGTTCAGTGTGATTTTGATAGACGCGGAGCCCAATCACAAACCTGGAGCGGCCCAGGGCTTTTCTTCGCTCTCTGAATTTTTGCTTGGGGGATGCCGAGACGTGCTTCGCCCCCTGTAGGCCCGTAATGGTCTAAATTGAACCTGACGGCAGGTATCGCCCAGGTCGCCGCCAGGTATCTTGGCCGGACCCCAGCCGTGATCAACCGCTGTTCCGAGTGCGCTTTCCCTGGTGTCCTTGCTCTTGCACACGCTACGTCCCCTTTTCCTCTAGCCAGGGCGGTACCTCGAGATACCTGCCTCCTACGCTCGCGCGACCACTTCCGCCCGCCACGCAGCTCCACCCAGCCTCTCGTTCCCCTATCCATCCCAACCCATCCCTATCCCCTATCCCTATCTTCTTCTCGACTCTTCATTTCTTTTCTCTTCCCACGCAGTCCACCCCCCTCTCTCCCCTCTTCTGCAATCAACCTCCGTCTGCTCGTGAGACTCGTCTGCTAGCTTCTCCCGTCGGACACGGCCGTTGCAGGTTTTCCTCTCTCCTAGAAAGGCTTCTTTGACAGAGGTCGTGCCACTCTTTAAGCCAACCAACATCGCTTCCACCCACGCACCCGTCCAACCGGCCACCCCTACGCGAACGAGTGCAACACGCTCTCTGTCAAACGTTTCGAGGCCCTGAAATTCGGCTCGAGTCGACACGGGCTCCTCAATTTTCCCCTGGATTGGAGAACCGACCTCGAGTCCCGCCGTTGCCCTGCTGATTGTGCATACGCAACATGCTAATTTAACAAACCATCCTGGTGCCATCGACCTGCCTGTTTCGCTACTCGCGCGACTTGTGATTCCTCGACCGACATCTACCACTTCTTATCCGCTCACCTGTCTCGACCCAAATACATGGGTGGAATGGACAAGATGCTCAACCCGCAGGCCAGGCGCATGCTCATGTCTCGGCCGCGGCCGAAGACGATGCTCGTCGTTGCCCTTGCCACCGTCACCGCCTACTACCTAGTCTTCAGTGGCCCTTCTTCACGACTTCACCCGGTTCCTTACATGCACGATGCACCGACATCTTCTGCCAATGTGCCCATCGTTTCCAACGATGACGAAGATGCCAACCTTCCAAAGGACGAGTCGGGCCGTGTCGACTTGGCTGCCGAGTGGGAGATCTCTCTTCAGGACCTGAGGAAGTGGAAGGATCCTGATGATCCCGAGGACCCCGCAGACGTTGAGCCTGGCTACGAAACTGATGGCAAGGATCGCGAGCCTGGCCAGATTGGCCGACTGCAACATGAGAAGGATATGCGCAAGATGTGGAGATACGTGTACAAGGCAACCGCCGAGTACGTTCCCGACCTGCCTCTTTAACGCTCTTGACTAACATGATACTAGTCTTCCCACCTCGAATCTGATCTACGGAAACACCCTCAAGACAATGGACTACAAGGAAAACCGTACCGAAAGCCTGAAGGCCTTGCTCCGAGAGGATCCCGAGGCCTCGTACCCATTCAGCGAGGACAAGCCCGTACGATTCAACCCGTATCCAGACTACAACAGCGAGCAATGGAAAAAGGACGGCCATGCTCCTTACGTGCCCTGCAAAGGTGCCACTTCTGACCTGGTCGAAGATCTCCTGGTTTTCAAGGGGAGACCCAGCAGATGGCCCGCACCCAAGTTTGGTAGTTACGACCTCATTGGTCTCGACGCCAATCTCTGCTGGGAGAGAGAAACTCGTCTCGGACCTTACGGACTGACGGAACAGATCAAGAAGGTTGGCGGAGAGTCTGAGGTGATGGACTGGGAAAACGTGAACTGGGGCGATTTGCAGCGACGCTGCGTGCACAAGAATGCAAAGCGCTTCGAATTGACACGCGGCCGCAAGAACCCGTACCTCAATGCCTATCCGGAGACTAGGGAGAAGACGCAGCCTGACACCACGGAACTGACGGTTCCCGGAGCTGAGCAGCCCCTCAATGCTCCTCCAAAGATCAAGGGCCGCTCACCGATTGGTTTTGAGACCAATGACAACCGCAGCACAACGGTTACCACCAACACTGGTTTCATCCCCGAGAAGCGGACTGCGGTCTTGTTGCGTTCTTACACCGGTAAAGAGTACACAGAAAACGACAAGCAGGTCATGCGAGCTCTGGTTAGCGAGCTCACCCTTAAGTCTGGTGGCGAGTACCAGGTTTACCTGCTGGTTCACGTGAAGGATCGAGCACTCCGCATCTTCGACGACGCCGAGACCTACCAGTACGTGCTGCAAGAAAACATCCCTCCTGAGTTTCACGGTATGACTGTGCTCTGGAACGATAAGGTCGTCTGGGACATCTACACGGAACTCAAAGATGAGAACGAGCGCAGCGTCCACACGGCTCAGTGGCTCTCAGTGCAGAAGTTTAGCCACGACCACCCTGAATTCGACTACATCTGGAATTGGGAGATGGATTTCCGCTTCACTGGCCATCACTACGACCTTCTGAGCAACTTGGAAAAGTTTGCACGCAAGCAGCCCCGCAGGGGTCTTTGGGAGAGAAATGAGCGCTGGTACATTCCTGACTACCACGGCGACTATGACACGACCTTCCGCAAGGATATTGAACAAAGATATGGCAACGAGACTATCTGGGGACCCCTTGACCTTCCCTTCATCAACCCCGTCGGCCCTCAGCCACCCACCGAGAAGCCCGAAGACGATGACTACATCTGGGGCGTGGGCGAGGACGCCGATGTTATTACCGTGGGACCTATCTTCAATCCCATCAAGAGCAACTGGGTTATTGCCAAGCATGTGTGGGGCTTCACAGACGAGAAGCATCACACGTGGGACTTGCCTCGACGAACAACTATTGTCACACAGTCACGCGTCTCGAAACGTCTCCTCGATATCATGCACGTTGAGAACAAGCGTGGTAACCATGTCGCTTCCGAGATGACACCCCAGACCATCGCTCTCCTCCATGGCTTCAAGGCAGTGTTTGCCCCTCACCCCGTCTTTTCGGACCGAGACTGGAATGGTCGGTTCCTCAACAAATGGTTCAATCCTGGAGCCAAGGGCGAGTGTGGCGGCATTGGAAGCCCCATGGGCTGGGGACGCGAGCGACGGTACCAGGGCAACACTTGGTACTACCGCGCGGAGCCGCCCAACCGACTGTACAACAACTGGATGGGCTGGGTTGACACTGGGATCGGTGGCAAGCGATGGGAGCAAACCAACGGACGCCCTTGCCTGCCTTCCGTGATGCTCCACCAGATCAAGAACACGCAACCCACGAAGAAGAACCACAAGACCGGGTTCGAGCTCATCTACGGCTGATGGATATATTTCCAGTTGCTCATTACTGGAGCACGAGATGATCAAGCCACTACACTCCATCCCACGCCCCTGGGATGCCTATGCCGCACCACCGATATCGACACGTACAGTGGCGCAAGCCCGTGCTTGCGTTCACCAGGAAATTTAATTACCAGCGACGAACATCCCTCCATTTCTACCAAAAATACCCTTTTTCAAATATTCGTTCCCCCTTCTGCCACTGCTCAGAAGGGAACGGATCGTGGCAAGCTTTTTGGCCACGTCTGCAGCTAGCGGCGACTTTACACCAAGGGGAAGGGAGGCAGTGTACTATGATTGTGGAACATTGACGGCGTATGTCAGATGAGAAGGGACAGAGGCGACATGCACAGCCCGGCGTTCATGATAGGATTCTTTTCGGCGGCTTTTCGTTTGTTGCATCAGAGGGATTGGCACGCGTTCTTCGCAATCGACTTTTGCTAGAGGCATGGGACCATGCGAGTTTGACTGTCATTCTGCTGTATAAAATTGGGACCTCTCTGTTTCGCAGACTGGTTACGTCTAGAAGTAATACTATTTATTTGAAATGAGATATATACATTCCTTTATGATGATCAGGCCAAGATGATGTTTAGTTTGACTTGTTGGTACTGTCCGTCCCTGTTTAATTTACCAGGACTACCATGTCGTTCCTCTTGCGACGGAGGCTACCAGAGGACAGCGGGACTTAATGACAGAGCCTACCTTTGTGTAACAATGTGTATTTCAGGGGAGAGCCTTTGATACCATGTTATTGATCCTTCTAGGCAAGTAGTGATATGTGTATGTCTTCCTGCGGGTGGTTGGCTGCGATTCTTCACCAACTAACCTCCAACCTCACTTCACGTCATTTAGTGGGACACCACAATTCCACTCGATAACTGATGGTAGGTACGTAGTAGAAATGGCATACCTATGTGTACTGTAAATTCAGTAGCAAAATCACAAAACGAGAACAAATAGGGATTATTGCAATAAAAAGAATTGACAGCAGCAACCGTGGTGTGGGGATTGGGAAAGGACGCAAAAATGCAAAAGAAAGCTCGAACCCGGGATTGAACCAGGGACCATCAGATGACTGATTGTTGGTGCTGTCACACCTCAGCTGCAATCTGCCGCTCTACCGCTGAGCTATCCGAGCTGTTTTTGTTGAAACACTCTGACGTACAATGCCTTAAGTTCAATGGGAGAAGAACCTGTACAACAGGTGCCCCGCCAACCTGCTTCACCGTTGGGTGACAGCTCTCCTGACTGCATCCACGCGCCGACCTGTCGTAGGCGAATAACTGGGAAGCGACATCTCACTTGCGCGCACCCCTATCGGAGATCAGATGTGATGGTTCCCGCCCGCTCCACCGACACGGCGCGACTACGTGGACAGAGGTTCCGTTGTTCGGAAGGCTGGCACCTGGGGGCCTGGGTCGCTATGCCGGTGTTGCTGTCGCTCGCTTGACAATGAGCCCTTCCCCGTCGGTAAGACGACCAGAGGAATACGGTCACTTGTCGATTCACTCTGCTGACGAACCGGCGTACAGACTCCCAAGCCGTGGCGGTTCCTGGTATCCCATAGGGCAACCCAGTCCTCGCAAACCCCTGTCGCATCGTCACAATTTCAATCTACGCCGCGGTTCAGCTCCTCGTCGGCTCTGAAGCCGGTAGATAAGAGAAAAGGTCAAAATACCGAAGATATCGAGGAGGATGAAGACGACGATGTTGGGGAGGACAACGGTGGCAACGAGGTTCTTGGGAGCTTACGGGAAGACGAGGACGGGCAGTTGATTGATAGCGAATCTGCATCTCGGGACGACTCGATCGAAGCAAAGTCCTGTTCCCCAGCAGTGTCTTCCCCGGAAGTCAAACAGGACCCGGAAACACCCTTTCAGTTTCCTGGGGATGCCCCAATACGCAGGTCTTCTCCAAGAAGTCCTAGAGGGACACAATTTCTTGTTGGCAGAGATCCCAAGCGGCGAAAGCTAGCCAAGGTTCCCTCCCTTAGCTCTAGCCCGCAGCAAGAGCAGGAAATTTTCGAAGGTGATAGTCTCAGCGACACGGAAGAACATGGACCATTTTTCAACGACAGCCAGCAGCTGCCTGACTACACTACGGAGACGTCGTTGCATCAACCGGTTTTCCACCGCCCGCCTCGCTTCAAGCCGCTAGATGCGGATGTTGATGCCGAGGGCCTGCCGCCCGCGTTTTCTCCACAACGTCGCGGCGCGAGATACGTATCGCATGGAATGGCAGCTGAACTGCAAGGCTGGTTATCGGATGTAAAAGGCTGGGAGGGAGCCGAGAGATCTAGCCCTGAATCTGGGCTCCGCATCATCGTCAAAGAGGTTCGACCAGGTAGACGAATGTACCTGGCGCAGGGCGTTGCAGACGACGGAAACCAGCCCCAAGCGTTTATTCTTGCTGGAGAGGGACGATTGACAGGACTGGGCCAGCGGGCAGACGTCGATATTGGTAGTGTAGTTATGCTGGGTCAACCAATATGGGAGGTTCTGTTGGAAGGCCAACTATGGACCGTATCTTGTGACTGGAGCGTGGAGTAACCAATGTTCTATTTACAAGAGTTAGGATCAGCAATATAACTCCATAGAGGCATTAGACCTATAAATATAATGGTCGAGACTTTTTGCCAATCGTGGAAGATGTTGTCGGGTTTCCGGCAGATGGAAGCTCATGCATATAAGCGTGATGCAGCAAACGCGTACGACGCTGCTTCTTCATGCCCGGGCACATGGAAATGAACCGGCTGCAAACCGTCTGACTGAGCTCAGACACCCGAATAAATAAAATAATTTTTTTTTTATGTTACATTGATATCTTTCATTCTTCATATTTAGAATACAATGTAAAGTGCGAACATGTTTCGTCCCTTTGCTAGGATAGCCGCGGTTCCTGTCCGGTCGCCCACAGCACATCGGTGCGCTTCCACCTCGACCAGGGGCAAAGTGTCGGATCCCCTGCGTATTCTCTTTTGCGGATCCGACGAGTTCAGCTGCGAGTCTTTGAGAGCATTGCAGCGGGAACATGTCGGTAACCCGGGGCTGGTTCAGTCCCTCGAAGTGATGGTGCGGCCGCCCAAGCCGACAGGCCGGGGGAACAAGAAACTCAGTATAGGTAATTTCAAAAATCTCACCGTGGCCTGAGAAGAAGCTCATTGTCTGACATTGCGGCAGTTCCGTGTCAGCAGCTAGCGAGTCGGTTCAGGTTGCCGATACATGAACTCAACACGTTCCGGGGATGGGAGGTGTGTGTAGCGTCCATAGCGAAGCAGCCCTGAGGTTTTGTACTAACTTGCCAAGCTACCCCAAGGAATTAACTTGGTCATTGCGGTTTCGTTTGGCCTCTTTGTGCCCTCGCGGATATTGGGGTCAGCCAAGTACGGCGGATTGAATGTCCATCCCTCACTTCTGCCGGAGTAAGTGCGCACATAATGCAGCAGAATTATTTGGCTTCATCTATTTAACGCTATTTTAGTCTTCGTGGGCCAGCCCCGATCCATCACGCCCTACTACGAGGGGATGAATACACTGGAGTCTCGCTGCAGACTCTCGACAGCAGGGCCTTTGACCATGGCGCCGTCTTGGCCCAAACACCCTCTCCGGGATTCGCCATAGAGCCAAGTGACACTGTCCTAGACCTGGTGCGCTCACTCGGAAAAGTAGGAGCGGACATGCTCGTCCAGGGACTTCGAGACGGCGTGCATGTGCCGCCTCACCACGATATTGGCTGGATGGCCAAGCAGCTCGAGGGGAAGGAGCTCACGCACGCACCCAAGGTCAACAAGGCCGACTCGGAGATCGACTGGACGAGCTGGACACCCGGCCACGTCGAGCGTCGGACACGAGTCTTTGGGGCTCTGTGGACGACGGCGGTCTCAGAGCTGAAGGTGGCCAAGCGGATCATCCTGTTGGATGCTGAGCCAGTCTCTCTGGGGGATGCCCTCGGCAAAAAAGTCACGTTTCGCTTCGTCAGTGGAAGAACAGAAGATGCAGGATTAGCACAGCAAGTTAGAGACGGCAGGGTTGACACCGAAAACGACGTGGTGTATGTGGCGTTGGGGACCGGCTCGTGGATACGCGTACGACGAGTCAAAATCGAGGGAAAGCCAGAGCAAGGCGCGGCGGCCGCTCTCCAGCCATTCATGACCAAAAAGGAGGATTGAGTAGCCTACGGCGTCTAATCGAAGGCGCAGGCCCCAAGAATGGATGATACGGTCCTAAGGGAGATTACGGTGCTATGCATCGCGTCTATGGGCCCAATTGGACGCCGGCCGGGCATAGCATGCGGAAGTCGCCTACCGTGCCGGGGGAATTAATAATGTCGTGCCTCGATCGGCGTTGTAAGATTATCATGTTGCAGGGCAAAGCGTTGCTTGCTGCTCGTTTTTAGGCGGAAAGCTGGCATCGTTGCTTACGGATATGCTTGCTGGGATGTAACCTTCAACCACGAACGGAAAATTGTATACATCACATATCGTGTCGACAGGCTCCTCCTCTAGTAGTACGTGCAGGGTCTCCGGCAAGACCGAGAACCAACCTTGTGCTTATTGTATCTCCCATCTATCAAAGCTCTCAGCATTTTGACATCGATCACGGACATGGCTCTTAACTCCGAATCCACTCAGATCACGACCAAATCAACACCGGGGGAGCCGGCAAAGCTGCGATATTACGTGCGGGGTGTTCCTGTTCAAGCGTCCTGTCCCGGCAAAGCAGCGGCCAGGGCATCCCGGGCGGACGCTGCCTTTGGGCGAGAATGCCCGCTGGTGTCGCAACGCCAGAAAGCAATTTGGCCTCTGTTCCAAATGCAACCATGGCACTCGCTGGCCAAGTCGTCCCCGCACTGGCCCGGTGGGATAACGTTCCAGTGGTCAAAGTCGTGGAGAAGCCGAGCTATGTCCATCCGATCCGGCGTTGATCTTGTGGGGGGACGCAGATGCGCCGTCGCACGACCCGCCCTTCCGCGTTCAGGGTTCGTCCCCTTCGTCTACGTCACGTCACGGCAGGGTAGCATGCCATGTCGCCCTTGCTCGTCAACGCCAATCGGCTACTGGAGGAAGAATTATTAATTAACTGCTCGGCATGTTATTGCACTGGGACCGTATAAGACGCCGCCGTGGTCCAGGTATTAAAGCGATGCCTCTCCCACATCTTGCTTCCCACCCGTGCCAGTATCATCGTACGCGCTACTACGAAGCAGCACTTCCCCCAGATTGAGCATCATGGCCAGAATCGCGCAATTCGTGTCCCTGCTGGGGCTTGTCGCCTCCGTCGTGTCGGCAACTCGCCCCATCGCCTCCGTCTCGGCCATCCGGCACTCGGGCAGAACCGTGGGCAGAGAAGTCGTCAACGCCGACAACAGTAAGCAATGTTCTGCATGCATGTGATCAATCGGACCAGCTGTTGACCGCATGTCTTGCGCAGTCACCCTGTACGTCACGGGAAAGAGGTCGGACACGGCGGTCCTGTACCTCACAGACGTCTTTGGCATCCAGCTGCCCGAAAACAAGCTGTTCGTCAACTCCTTCGGCCCCTTGCCTGGGCACGTAGGCTTCTGATTGTCTGACCAGGAGTATAGGCTGGCTGATAGTTTCGGCCGAGCGGGATACCTGACGGTAGCACCCGACATGTTCAACGGAACTCCGGCACCCGCGGACATCAACGCAAGCCCCGACTTCAACGTCACGGAGTTCTTGTACGAGCATCGCCCGGAGATTGTCGACCCGGTCATTGCCTCTGCCATCAGGTACATGAGGACCCAGCTCCGGGTCAAGAGGATCGGCGTCACGGGCTATTGCTTCGGCGGTCGTCTGACGTTCCGCACTCTGACCGAGGGCAGCGGCGTCGAAGCCGGGTTTGCTGCTCATCCAAGCTTCGCAGAGAACGATGAGATTGTGAACATCTCGGGACCTTTGGCACTGGCAGCTGCAGGTAAGCAACATCACCTTCAACGGAGCGGTCCTGAGGAGTAGGAAGCAGAAAATGCTGACGAGCAATGCCACAGAGAATGACGACCTACTACCGACTGAACGCCGCCATGAGTACGAAGAGCTCCTCCGGTCTTCGGGCCAGCCTTACTACGTGTCGCTGTACAGCGGCACTTCCCACGGTTTTGGAGTGCGAGCCAACGTCTCGGATCCGGTGCAGAGGTTTGGCAAGGAGCAGGCGTTCTTCCAGGCGGTTCGATGGTTCGACACTTGGGTTTGAAGGGTGTGAAGAGGAACAAGACAAGTCGAACTGGCCGCCTCAGTCATAACATAGAGACGGTTCCATATGCAGCCATTCAAGTTTAATTGAGTGATGGTGTGAAGACATTGAGAACGCTTTGTGGCATCTGTTTTTGCGACATCTATGAAAGTGCTTACCTACCGTTGGAGAGGTTAAGGAGTAGCTTGGCAAGCCTTCTTCCTAAACAACGGCAAGGTGTAAACGAGTAGGTACCTGACCTCCAAGGCAGCAAGTATCTTGTATTGTCCCATATACGACAATCTCTTGACACTGCCAGGGGACTTCCAAACATAACCTGATAGGGGAAGGCATGCGCGCCAAGGTGCCTTCCCAAAGATGCCCCCGAGTCCCCTTTCTGTCGCCTCCACCACAGCCGCTGGCCAACGACGTTCGTCCAACGACGACCGCGCTTTCATCATCAAATTGTGTCTGGACCAACAGGCCGCCGTTTCGAGCTCGTTAACCTGATTCCGCCTAGAGCGTGCGCGCGCCATGGAGCTATGCAGCTGGTCCCTTGCATTAGCGCGTCCCCTGCCTCGCTCAGCCCTCTTCCTCACGGGGCCCTGCGCCATTGTAGGACAGATGCCTCGACCATCGCCATCACGGCCAGCCTGAGCAGCGAACACTGGGCTTCTTTTCTTGCGCTGCCATACTACGCTAAAGGCAACGTTTGCTCGATGGCAGCAGTCACCTTCCCACTCCCTGCTGCCATGGAGGGAGCTCGGAGGAACTGGCATCGGCCTCCTTGGCCACGCTCCGCCATATCAGCCCTGCCAAGAAGAAACTGACTGCATCATGCCATTCGATAATGGAATGGCCCACTTGCCTGATCTCCACGACCTTCAGCCGGGGACCTGTAGGTGACAAGCCCACACCCTCCCCAACGTTTCGGTCCGTAAGCCGCCTTTCAATAGTCTCTGTGCTCGGATTTCTCCCTAACCATGCTCGTCTTTGTCTTGGCCAGCCGCTATGTCGCTTTCCACGAAAGGATGGGAAAGGGCCTCACAAAACCCCATGGTGCTGCCTCTCGGGGTGGGATGCCCTCCTTTTCTCCTTGTCCGGGCTCTTCATCACCAGTTTCCCAGGTGTCATTGTCCGTCGATCCTTGAGCTTCTTGCTCGTCCTCTGACGTACCGCACGTCCAGTCACTCGCTTCATACGCTCACTTGCATCACATTCTTTCGTAATTTCCATAATGGCTCCGTCTTTCCTTACCATTGGCACTGCCGTCCTGGCTTGTGCCGGCAATGCTGCTGCTAAGAAGTGGTATCTCGAGGATACATATGACGCTTCCAACTTCTTCGACAAGTTTAACTTCTTCGAGGTACACCACAGTTCAATAACCAGGAGACAATAATAGCATCGTCTAACAGATACATAATGTAGAGCAGGTTTGGTACCGGCAACTACAACGATGTCGACCCTACTTCGGGCCACGTCAATTATCAAAGCAAGCAGAACGCCTTTGATAAGGGTCTTGTGGCCTATAAGGGAGATGAGGTATACATTGGCGTGGATACCAACACAACGCTTCGTGGCTCTGGCTATCCTGGCCGTAACAGTGTGAGAATTGAGTCAAAGGCTCGCTTCAACCATGGACTCATCGTCTCCCGCTTCACCCACTTGCCTGACAACAAGTGCGGTGTTTGGCCCGCAGTGCAAGTGTCTCGCGGACAACAGCATTAGACTACATGACGCTGACTGCTGTGTAGATGGACCGTGGGCGAAGACTGGCCCAACGACGGCGAGATTGATTTCTATGAGGAATGGAACGACTCTACCTTCAATCAACCCGCCATCCACACCGGCAACTCGGCCGAGCATGGCAACTGCATTCTTGACGGCCAGGGCCAGACATCCTCGGTGTCAACCTCAAACTGCGACAACACCTTCGAGAACCCCCCTTTGCAATGGCAGAACCAGGGCTGCGTCTCCCGGGACACTGCTGGCCCCTGGGCTACCCGCTCTGGTGGAATCTGTAGGTTTCCCCCTTTCTTCAACGACTCTGATCAACATCGGAACACTGCTGATACGAGTAGATGCGATGGAATGGACTAGCGACTACATCAAGTTGTTCTCGTGGACTTGGGGCAACGAACCCGCCGACATTGACAGCGACTCTCCTGACACTTCTTCTTGGGGTAGACCCTCGGTCTGGTTGAAGAACAGGCATTGCCACATCGACAACCATTTCGCCAACCAGAGGCTCATCCTGAACATCAACTTCTGCGGCATTCCCGCCGGCCTTCCTGAATTCTGGGGCCAGTCGTGCGCGGCCAAAACGCAAAAGGCGACCTGCGTTGACTATGTCTCGAACTTCCCCGAGGACTTCAAGGAGGTGTACTACCAGATCAAGGACGTCCGTTACTTTGCTGGCTCAGCCCCCGTCGTGTCGAGCACAACTTCTGCCACT
>KL660509.1:40630-56882 GCA_000732775.1 Stachybotrys chlorohalonatus IBT 40285 | reverse complement strand
GGCCGCATACGCCATACCTCGTGCCAACCGCCACCTCATACTGCCTGTCCTCCATTCATCCCTCCCATTCCTTGCAATTTGTCCTTTCTTGTCCAGCTGCTTGCTGCTGCTTCTACTGCCGTGTTTGCTTCGTGCTTATCAGGCTTTTGTCTGCTCGCCTGTCATCAGTCGCCTGCCTACCTCGCCTGGAAACGGGACCTTTGAAAACCTCAACAGGCTCAGACGGATAGATTTCGGGCTGGCTGCTTCGCTTGGGACCTACCCGCACCTCGCATCATCACCTACACACCACGGCGCTTCCTCAGTGTTCCTATTCTTCCTGCTCCCATCACGTCACATAGACTCCTGGAGGTCTGAGCCCTTCAGCTGCCGTATCCAAGCTCCAGCATCCTTCTCTTGACTTATTGTTTCTACCCAAGCTATTTATATATTATTATAAACCTTGGTCCAACAGCCTGTGGTGCTGGCCGTCGTCCTTCTGCGCCGTCCGCCTTGCTAACGTATCCCCCCCTCCACTTGTCATCCCCACATGCGGCCGACTGTGGTGTCAGGAGCCCCCACCACCTTGCTCCTCCAGTAGTTGACCGACTGCGTGCTATACAGTATAACCTCGTCTCTTATCTTCGTTACTGCTGCCGACTCTCGATACCCAACTCCACGACATCTTCTCGTCCAGCCACCTTGCCGCCTTTGCGACCCGATCGACACAGGCCATTGTCGGCTGAGGCCTGGCGTCAGCGCATCGAGTCCGGGCCGCCACCGGCCAGCCATCTATCATCACGTTGCTCCCGCTGCCCACGACCCCTTGTTCCGTCTCCTGCGACTTCATCTACGCCATGTCCTCGAGATCAGGCCCCGGCTCGCATCGTAACCGCTCCAACGACTCTCAGGATGAATTCCCACCTCTTCCGACTCCCCGATTCCCTCCGAGCCTCCGCACCTTGAACTCGCCCCGCGAGCGAGACGGCAACCCGCCCTCGTCGGCTCGCAGCCAGGGTCGCTACTGGTCCACCGCCTCCCGCCGGGCCGAGCGCATTCGAAACCTCGAGGATAGACCTGCAGGCGTGCATGACCACGACCGGTCCGGTGACCAAACCTGGTCCGCTCCCCGCCGGCGGCCCAGCCGCGCCCGCCATGCCGAGACTCGGGATACCAATTTCGAGGAGGATCTAGACCGATCGCTAGACGAGGCCAATGCTCACCTCCGGGTTCTTCTCGACCTGAGCGCCCATCCTACTCTTACGTCGCCCTTGCCACCGCCCTCAGTCACCTACTACACTCCGCAGCTGCGCAACCGCGAACTGGCCGACGAGCATCGTAGGAACAAGCGCCGGAAGCTAGAGTCCGACAAGCTAGCCCCGACGTTTAAAGGGTTTCGCTACGGAAAGTACGGCCAGGTAGAGCCTGGCCAACTGAAGATGGAGATCGTCAGTTGCGACGGTGGCATGTTCTCCAACGAGTCCGTGTACGCAGCCGACAACATCCTCAAGGATGATACCTCAGTCTACTGCACTAAAGGGAACCGGTGCAACATAGTCTTGTGTCATCAGGGTGCCACGGTTTTTACACTGCAGGAATTGGTTATTAAGGCGCCGGGTTCGATGAATTACTCCCACCCGTATGTCTCAACACTCCCGGATTCCCTCCCAATGCCGCCTTTTTTTTCTTTTCTTTTTTTTTCTTTTCTTTTTTTTTCTTTTCTTTCTTTTTTTTTTTTTTTTTGGTTGCTGATAGTTGTTGGTGTATTAGTATACGAGAAGGAATGGTCTTTGTGGCCATGACGCAGGACGAGGTTCTCAGTCGAACCGCGCAGTATCAGATTCAGTATGCCCCTCGTTGCGGCCAACCGCCGTTTCCCGGCCAGGACGACGGGCAGTCTTTGGAAAGAGATCCTTACGACGTTATATCAATCAGACATCACGAAGATGGCACAACGACATCGATACCCTGGCGGACGTCTGTACTCAACGAGGACGACGACGAGATGGACTCGCGCTTAGCGCAGATGCCCCGAGAGTTTCGCGGCAATCAACCAGACTTCAGAATAACAACGGAGTGTAGCGACGCCGAGGAGGAGGAGTACAACACGTCTTCGCGCCCCTACCGCCCGCCGCCGAACCGCATCGGGTCCCTGCCGTTCGAAACCGGCGGCTCCGATTCCGACGACCCCGATGTCTTCAACCCTGGGACGTACATGGACCGGTTCCAACGTGCACGGAACCGCTCGTCGCTGTCGCTGACGGAAGCTTGGGAGGCGCACGCCACGGCGACCCAAGAGGCGGTGCGTGCGGTAGGCGGGGAGCTCCTCGTGCCCCATGCGCACTTCTTCATCGAGAAGAAGAAGAGCAAGTGCACGATTCGCTTCGACCCGCCCGTTTCTGGCCGCTTCATTCTCTTGAAGATATGGAGCTCCCACCACGACCCGGCCAGCAACATCGACATCCAGTCCGTCATGGCTCGTGGGTTCGCGGGCCCTCGCTACTTCCCTTCTATCCAACTATGTTGAGACGACCAGTCTATGCGCGCGAAAGGGGGTTAGCTATATGATGGGACGATGGGCATCATGGAGTTTAGGGCTGCTTTGGGTCACCGGATGGCGGGAAGTCCTGGTCCAATTTGAAGCCAGGCATTTGATTTTGATGTTTCTTGCCCGTTATGGTAGGGCCACGAGGCGCACATTGTAGACATGAACGGAGTGATGCGGGTTTTCTCACATCTAGCTTATGTAGATGACAACGGAGAGCCGGTAGGGCGTTTCCTGTATTCGACCCCCAATGAGTGCATAAATACATGTGTAATATGTCTCTTTTCATACTGCAAAAAATGACGAGGATTCAGTGATGGACGTGTCTATTGTCATTCATTCGATACCAGCCTGCTATTTCAAATTGATAGCTTTGACACATCCCAATGCAAATTGCAGTCTATGAAAAACACCGTGAGCTTAGCCGTCTAGACATTGATCCCGATCCCAATAACAGCGTCGAGCGCGCCTTCTACGGCCGTCTCCAACTCGGCCACCCTCTCCTTGAGTCCTCTGTTTTCGTCCCGCAGCAAGCTCACCGTGTCCCAGGCCATGCTGGCGTCTTGGCCTTGACAATTGCGACATCCGCCGACGCTGCGCGTGATGTCGTCCCTCGGAGCATCGGCGGAGACCCCCTTGAACAGCTTCTGCAGCGTAGTCATGGGGGTCTGCGAGTGTCTCGGGGCTCGGCTGGGGCCTAAAGCCGCTGGTTTCGAATATGTGGATGACGGTTCGGCCTGACCTGCCTCTGATGAGCTGGTCGCGGCGGTTGGGCTACGGGACCGCGAGAACAGGCTAGCTTCCTCCACGCTGTCACCGTCTGTGTCGAAGCTGAAGTCCGACTTTGAGGTCTCGCCGCTCTTGCGCCACTTCAACCTCTGGTCGTCTTCGACGCCGAGATCCTCGGAGAAGGTTGACCCTTCGGATAATGTGGGGTTTCTTTCTCTGGATAGCTGCTCCTCGGCCCGCAGCTTCTTTTCTCTGTTGAGCTCCTCCATCAATTCCTGCATCACCATCTCTTGCTCTGCAGCTTTCCTGGCCATTTCTTCCAGCTGCCTCTTAAGCTGGTGAGCTCTTGTTTCCAGCTCGCTCTTCTCTCCAAGCTGGGCTTGGCCCTCAGCTTTCGACTCCATCAGGGAGATGGTGCGGTTCTGGTACTCCGTTTGGTATCTTCGCAGCAGTCCGGTGGCGTTTATCTGCAGGTTCTTGAAGGCAGCGGGAGAGAAGGTGTCCTTGTCGGACGGAAGGCCGCAAGGGAAAAGGGCGGACTCGATGTTTAGGTTGAAAAGTTCATCGTCGGGGGAAACGGCGACAGGAGAAGAAGGTTGGCTCTTGAATGCCGACATAGGCGACGTGAAGAAGGAGAAGCGGGAGCGTGCAGGAGAGGAGGCGATGGGCTGCGGTGTTGACGGCTGCGAAGGTAGGCGTCTGATCCTCGGTGTCATCTCAGAAGTGTAGGAGTGCATCTCGGAGGTCTCGTGCACCGGGCTGTTGGTCTGGGAGGACCAGGTAGCACGAGGGCTAGCGCTGGGGGAAGCGAGAGACATTCTCTCGCCTAACGAGGTTGTACTGAGCGACGGCAAAGGAGGCAAGGCTTTGCCAGAAGCGTCTGAGTCGTGGTGCGGCCGCGGGTCAGTTGCTTCGACGTATGATATCGACTGCCGCAGGGGGGATCGCTGTTTGGTGGGAGAGCCGAAGTCGAAGCTCAACGCATGCTCACTGCTGGACCGTCTGTGATTCGAGGGGCCTGTCTGGCCAGCCATGGACGGGACCGAAGGCTCTAATGAGTCGCCGCCGGCCGCGTGTAGCTGCGAGGACGCGTCCGTCCGAGGGGGACCCTGATCGTGGACCCCTGAGGAAGGCTGCCACCCCTGAACTGGGGGGTCGAGTGCTGCCGAGGTGCGCGAAGTGGGCATGGCGGGCGTGCTAATGTTTCGAGTAGAGGCGGATGCAAACAAGCTTCCCCAACTCTCCGCACGCCACGCAGGATGGGATGGGGTTTGGTTTCCGATGGGAGAATCGGGACCCCGTTGGCTGTCGATGGAAAACACGACCGAGGTCGGGTGATTTGAATGCTTGTTGCAAACCGTCTTCTTTCCTGCCCGTCTCTATGTCGTTCGATGTCGCTTCAACCTGCTGTTGAAAAGTCCATGCCAGGTCTTGATGGCGGACGGACGTTTGTCACAGCGGCCCCGCGTCGTAATATTGGACAAGACAGGACAAGCCGAGCCGACTGCGTCTCTAAGGCGTGTTGAATGGGCGGGATGATGGCATGGGCGAAGGTGAACGACAGCCAGGCGGGGTCGTCGTCGAAGACGGCCGCCGACGGGACAAGGGCACGGCCAGGTCAGGCACGCATCGGCAGCGTCGAGGAATGCGAATTATGGAGGTGCATCGGCGACGGACGGGATCCCTGCTGCGTCCGGCCGTGGTGCGTGAGACAGCCTGGAATGGAGGGGGTTTGCAGTGGGTGGAAGCGGCAGGGAAGCAGAGGGAAGGGAGGCCGACGAGGACGGGCGTCGAGATGTTGACGTGACTGCCCAATACAAGGGACAAGCACCTTGATCCATTTCAACACGTCGCCTGGCGCACACGTATCTTGGTTGCAAACAACCAAGCAAGCGTGCATGAATGCATGCATGCATGCATGCATCGGGCTGGACCCCTCCATCTTGTCCAAGCTGCAGCCGCAGCTGCCCGTCCCTCTCATTCTCTTGCGGCGCTGCTCTAACATGTCAGCCCGTTGATCAGTCACACGGCCGTGCCCTTCCACGTCTAATCGAGGATGTCTTGCTTTTACAGTGAGATAGACAAGACATATTGCAGAATTATGATTAATTATTTTTCTTTAAACTATTCCCAATGTAAACGAGCCACTTAGTCGAGGCTGAAAGCATACGACATGATCGGGAGTGTGGTGTCAGTACTAGGCCTAGTTTCTGTAGACAGTGGATGCAGCGTATCCTGACCCATTCGATTGACTGTGTCGTGCATCAACCATTAAATCAAGACTCATAAAGGTGCATTGAATCTCTAAGACCTGAATCAATCCTTGTGTTTGATTTCTCACATCACCAAATACCTGAACCCTCTCAAGCCCTCGCTTTGTGGAAACAACCTGAGTCCAGGCACTCCATGAGCATCATATGCCGCCCGCGATCCAAGACGTTTCTGCGTTGCTTCTATTCTCTGGTTCCTAGCAGCCCGGAGACACTTCACATCTTCCCAGAGAATATCGAGAAACTCTACTATGTTAATTTGCCATTTCAAATCTATGCCGTCATCATCCAACGCCACACATCACATTTTTGCACTCCAGTCCGCATGTCCTATGTCACAGTAGCCCATGGCATCAGCTGCGATTTGACATATCCAAGCTTCGATTGATGACCATAGTGAACCTCGTTGCCCTCTTCTTAAGGCTTCACTCAAATTCATATACTGTCGCTGTCGCTGCCACTGTCCCGCGCCAGGTGCTGTGTCGGAACTCAAACCGTGAGGCCATCTAGGAGCACGGCGAGTAAGTACGCATGTAGTTCCGTCGACAGAATGAAATCATCATGCTGGAATGGTGTGCCTGAACGTTGTTGAAGTGGAAAAACAAACTGGATCAAATATTCTGCTCCTGATACGCGGGTACCGCACACACTACCTCGAAACACAAACATGGGCCAAGGCGAAATGTCCGAGTTATCGGGGAGGGAAACAAGCAACTGAATTCGTCTAAACTCGGACTCATGACAAGTCCCTCCGGTATTTGGTGAAATATATGTACAGACAGCCTCAATTCCCTCGTTCTTCCGCTTCCTCGTCTGCTTTAGTGGTGCTCTTCGCCGTGGCCCTCACCGTGGCCGTGGTGCGCGTCGTCGGCGAACATGTATTCGTATCCGAGATATACCGCAAAGGCAGCCGATCCTGTCCCGAGGCCGGGCAGCGTGCTCCTGAAGCGGTTCCACCGGGTGAAAGGTCCCGTGTATCTCCAGGCCTCACTAAAGCACACATGTCAGCGGTCACTGTGCGTCGTTTCGTAGGGCTTCAGCCCGCGCATTTTGGAATATGAAAACCACGCACTGTCGCTCCCAGGGATCGTATCGTGGTTGGCCGGTGGCCTCCTTGAACGCGCGCATGTTGAAGCCGGTGATGTTGGCCTTGGGCCCTTGGGCCGCTCGCAGGACTCTGTTTGTTGCTCGATTGTCAGCGACGCTCCATCCAAGACGTCAATTGACGAGACTGATGCATCGCGGCTATACGAACCTCGTGGCCAGCATTGTCCGGATTTCACTTCGCCAGCGATGCTCAAACAATGGACCTTTTAGAGAAGGGTGGAGGAGCTGTCGACGAGAGATGCTCCGACTCGTGCTTCGCCGGCCGGAACAATCCAGCCAGGGCAGTTCCGACAGAGGCCCATGCACGGACCACCTTTCGCTGGTGTTAAGGTGAAGTTGACTTCGTACGCATAAATATATCAAGAGAGAGTTTACAACACCAGGGCTTCATTCTAGATATCTCGACTCTTGCTAAGAAATCTTCCTTGAATTATCAGTTCGAGATATGTACAGGTAAAGTACAATTTTCATGCTCAAGTGCTGCTGGGTCAACACATTTGTCCTTAAAACGTACAGAGGGCCATGGTGAGTTATGTAAGCAGCCTGGAACAGGCGGGCGGTGGGGAGCATCGCTACTGGATTCCTGCCGCCGTACGAATACCGTTGCACCCTTGCCTTGTCTACACCTCTGCTTCGTCTATCCCATCCACCGCCCATCCATTATTTGCGCACGCCCAGGATCCCGACGAAAACCCAAGCTGCTTCTTACCTTCCGTCAGGAGTTTCTTCCCCGCCTTGCGAGAAATACCCAGTCTTCAGATCGCCCCGGCCGTTCGACCCAAGGCCCTTCTTTCGCTCACACTTCTGTGACACCCTGCATTGAGAGAGCACCGGACAACACCGTGGGCCATAGCGACGAGACAAACCCCCCATATGCCCCCTCAGATACGGGGGTTTGGCGCCGGCGCCGGCGGCGCTCCCTTCCACCAGCCGTTCCCGTCTCATGCGCCCCAAGGTGGTCCGTTGGGCGCCAACCAGTACCTCGGTGCTAACGCCCTCGGCTCGTTCGCAGCAGCAAACGCAGGCTTCGGTGCCGGCGGATTGAATGGAGGAACGGCAGGTTTCGCAGACTCGGGCTTCGGCGCCCAGAATGCCAGGCTAGGCTTCGCGCATGGACCGGCGGCGGTGGCTGCTCTCCAGTCGCAACACGGAAGCCAACTGCAGCACAATGTTCTGATGGAACACCCGACAATGCGATCTCAGCCCAACAAAGGGAGAATAAGGGAGGTGTGGAAGCATAACCTACACGAAGAGATGGCTGTATTGAGAGATCTGGTGGACAAGTATCCCTACATTGCCATGGTACGCACTCACCCACCCAGCAAAGGCTGTCTGGGGACCCCACCACTGACTTGACGCGTTGGACAGGACACTGAGTTCCCGGGAGTCGTCGCCAGGCCAATGGGTGGATTTCGAGGGAAGAGCGACTATCATTACCAGTGCCTGCGGATAAACGTCGACATGCTCAAGGTCATTCAGATCGGCCTAACACTATTCAACGAGGAAGGCGAGACACCGCCGGCAAGACCTGGCTCGACCGATGTTGATTTGGGTGCGGCATCCAAGAGAGGCGGCAGTCAGGGGCCGTTCCCCTTCTCGTGGCAGTTCAACTTCAAGTTTTCCCTCAAGGATGACATGTACAATGAAAAGTCTATCGAGTCTCTACAGCAGGCCGGCATCGATTTCAACCTGTTGGAACGCGACGGCATCGACCCCCACGAGTTCGCTTCGTTGCTCATTCCTTCTGGCCTGGTGTGCTTTGAGGACGTCAAATGGATCTCCTTCCATGGCGGTTACGACTTTGGCTATCTTACCAAGCTTCTCATCTGCACACCCCTTTCCAACGACGAGGTTGATTTTGACCACAAGATGAAGCTGTACTTCCCCACAACCTACGATGTCAAGCACTTGATGAAGCACGCCATCAAACTCCACAACTCGGGCCTCCTGTCTCCATCGGATCCGAATAGCGCCGAGATCCTCCAGAAATTCGAGCACAAGTCTGGGCTAGAAAACATTGCCGAGACGCTCAAGGTGAAGAGGGTTGGCTCCGCCCATCAGGCTGGCTCCGACTCTCTCCTTACGGGGAGGGTATTCTTCCAAATGCGCGACAAGATCTTCAACGGCGAGATACCCGAAGAGCATATTGGCAAAGTTTGGGGTCTTGGCTTTCCGGACGCTGCCCTGACCATGGCATCCATGATGAACCCAAACCCCGGGGCGGCCAACGAATCGAGCCATGGCAACGGCAACGTTGCCCACACCGGTACCCCCAGCACTCCAAATACCGGCAACGTCAATCTCGTCACCACGACGCCCGCCGCTCACAGCGCAAACGGACAGCCCAATATGGGCATGGGCCCCATGACCCCTGGCGGAGGCGGTGGCGTCTTTGGCAACTTTGCATTTGCGGGCAGCAGATAGGGAACTGAACGCGGATGCAGGCTCCCCCATTACTGAGTGCTTGGTTCCACCACTCCAAGCTGAGCACGCTACAACAACCTTGGCTGCCGCGTATGCAGCTAAACCAGCGAGCTACGGATGGCTAATTTGAGGCGTATATGTCAGTGGCATACGGACTCGACCAACGCCACGCAAGCTTCCTCTAGCACTTGTCATTATGCATCTACTGCTCGATACATTCATTATTGAACGCATAGGAAGGAGCCTGCTTGGCAAATCAAGTGGTTCAACAAGGGGCCGCCTGAGTTCGGGATTCCGTGTATATTTCGTGTGGAAGCTGAAGCTGGGCTGGAGGTGGGAATGGTATGACATGGGTTATGTATGAATTGGCATTGGGAGGCGGAATCGGAAACGGGAATGGCACGGTGCGAAATTCCCTTGCGTGAACGTGATGATTGGTCTTTCATTTGGGTGTTTCGTGAACGTCTGCAAAGACAACTTATGATACAACCTGCTGCAATTGAATATCCTAGCCCAAAAGGCCAACGCTTTGTGCACCCTGAACTCCAAACAAGGAACCGATTTGGTGATGGATGATAATGATAATGATAATGGTGTAGCCTTCATGACTCCTTACTCCCATTCCGACTATGAGTTAGTAGAACAATGATCGAGCTGGCCGCGGCCGCCAAGGTTGCCACATCTAAGAGATATAGACTTTTTTGAGGTCCCCGAATTTATATTGCTGACCAGTGAGCTGGTCTTGGATAACGCCGTCCGGCAGTCCAGCCTTCCTGGCTTGCATCTCGAGCCGCTGCTTGCCGTAGACACGGCCGTTTGGCAGGAGATGCAGATCCGGCTCTACATGACTTTTGGTGTGCTGAGCGTAGGGTACGTTCTTGGAGAGCTCGTTGAGCTCCAGGGAACAGATGGGGCAGACGCCCTGCCCGAAGCTCGACGCCGTCGACTCCAAGTGGGTGACGTGACACGCCGGGGTCTTCAGGGCAGAGAGCCCAGATGACAGGGCAATGTGTATGAGGGACACGGACGGCAGGGCGAGCAGGCTGTTGTGCGTCGTGGTGAAGAGCTCCGCCAAGTCGTCCCACCGTCCAGGTCGGTACAGGTGGGCGTAGGTGCTGGCTGCGGGGCTGGTCGGGGGGACGGCGAGCAGGCCGCATGCTTCTTGGACGAGTTTGGGCTGTGTAGATCGGCAGGGGATGATGTATTTTTTGGCGTGGGCGATGGCATCGATGAGCTTGGGTTGAGACTGGGTGCGGACGAGTTCGATGTATTGCTGGAGACGTAGCTCGAATTCCAACTTGCTCTGCCAGGTTATCAGCAAACAGGGTCTCCCAATTTTGTGTTGATGGTAGGGATTTGGGCATTACATACCTCCATCTTCCGCAGCTCCTTCTTGTTCTCGTTGCACCATGCCAGCGCCTCGGTAACGCTGCCCCGAAGGAGAGCCTGTCGGATGCGGCTCATGCTCACAAACGTGGGCACGTCCACCAAATTCTCCATGCCGCGGTTCGCCGCCAGGGCGCTGGCCGTCTCGTTGAAGCCATGCCGGAGCAGATGGTCGGCCAGAAGGCGGTCGAGCCTGCGGCGGCTCCAGTTCTCGTACTTGACGTCCTCGAGGCTGTTGACGGCGTAGAGCTCGTCGAGGTGGGCGACGCGGGCGTCCAGCTGCCGGTGCAGGCGTGCCTCTTCGTCGGCGTGGACGGCCAGCTTGCGCTTGACGCCGCGCATGCGGGCGAGCATGGCGTCAAGGCCGCGGAGCACGTCGGGCTGCGAGGCGCGGCCAGAGACGGCCGCGGTGGCCGACTCCTTGAGCAGCGCCTTGAGCGCCGTCGTGTCCTTGTCAATGACGGCGTGGGCGGACCGGAAGTTCTTGCGGAGGAGTTCGTTGGGCAGCCGGAGCAGCGGTTGGTCCTGCGTTCACGCCGGTCAGCATCCGACGGTGCTTTGGTCTACACTGAGGTGGCAATGGGGGGTGGCGGTTTACAAGGAGGAGATGCTCGCTGTGCTTGATGGCGGAATGCTGGTGGTTGGCCATGGTGGGCGGTTTGCGGGATTGACGGACGGCGATTGGGCTGTTCAGTCCAATGTTCGGGGAACTTTCACATGCCTTGTTTGTTGCGTGAGACGGCAGCAAAGACTGCGTGGTGTGCAATCGTGGGGTTGTCGACGGTTGGCCGGTATCGGTTGACGTAGGTAGGTTGATATCTTATCGGTAGAGGCTGGAACCGGCCGGATTAACATGCAGACATACATCGAGGCCCACAGACAACACGACAAGCTCGAGACAAAGACAAAGCCCATAGTGAATTGGCATGTTAGTACAAGGAAACATAACTACGGGCCATTCAGGAACTAGACATCACACGTATTTCTGCTGCTTTGCAAAGCTTGTCGCGTCGGAGAGCTCTAGCCTGATAGAAGCGTGAAAGCAGCATCTCGAGACACCCTTCCGGGAAGCGTCAACCTGTCAAACAGCAGTCAGCCTGATGTTGAGTAGCTCTCGAAGCTCGAATCATCACCTAGCCCGTTTTCCATAACTACGCGTGCGGCTTTCCAAAACAGGCCGGTCATGTTGCAGCACAAGGGATGATGACTGATTATGCCCGATCATGGAACACCGAATTCCCCTCCCCAGCGCTATGCAAACCCCATCCCTTTTTAAACCCTTAAGCAAGAGCTGCAAGACATTAGACACAGAATCCCGTCCACTTGTTCTATTGGGCAGGTACGTTGGGCTTGGGTTGCGTCGGCTGTGAGCTAAGAAGCGTCAAGTGATGGTGGATGGCCCCATCGACACCTAGGCAGCTGATGGCCTTGCGGGTGGTCACGGGTTGAATTTGGTGCGAATGCACAAGACTTGTGGTCCAGCATATGTAAAACTCAAGCCTTGTAATCCGTTGCATTTCGTTCCGCCCTCGTACCCCTGGTGGTGAGGTGGCTGGCCACCACCTTGTCCGCGGCGAGGCAGTCGATGAAGCCAGGGAGGTGCAGAGATGGCTTCGATGACGTGCCCGCCAGGCCTATCTGTTTGCACCCACCCTTCAGTCGTTTGCGCCAGCAGAAGGATGTTCCATGATTCAAATCCTCGATGCAGCACAGCGCCTTGTGATGCTTTATTCATTTATTCACGATACGAGGCTCGCCCACTTGCATCGAGCAAAAGCGCCCTTTTAGGAGCAGAGACAGCACAAGCTGGTAAGTATCAGCGGGGCAAGGGGCCGTACCCGAATGACTAAGATGGGATACGCCCTCATTCAGATGGTCTGATTGGATGCCCCGGTAAGGACGGCCTCAGGCAGATGCTGGCCACCATCAGGTATCTCGGTAGGTGCTTGCCTTATTTCACATAACCCCCCTACCTGCCTAGCCTTCATCCACTTTTGCACGTGTTCACTCCTCTCCGCCCCCCCCCGTGACCTGAGCCATCACCAACATCCCTTCGCGACGCATCAAACGACGGCTTCATCGCGGGTTCGCCCTGAAGCATAAGATTCTTGCATTAACCTCCTCTGCGGCTCGTCCTGCCGTTTATTTCTCGTCTTTTTTTGAATCCCGTGGCGCCTCTGTCGCGACGTTTCCGCGCCCTCGACTTACAACCAGGGAAAGGGGACCCGCGTCCGACGCGATATCACGAGATTGATCACGGAGAACACGTGAGTAGGCCCAAAACCCGTGATCTCGAGCCTACGCGAGCACATGATCTGCGAGGTATGTCGCTCCAAATGCACCACCCCCCAATACCCAGAACCCTCTGCATCTGGCCGCGGCCCAGCACATTTTTCTCGCTGGTCTTTCCATGCCCTCACAAATTCCTCCGTCACCTCACCCACCTTCTTTGCATCAGGAGGGGATTCTCGGCTGGCTGGGACCCTGCACCGACAGCAATGTCGCGGATGCGCAGTGGGAGCCGCGCGCCCTTCGCTTGGCTCGCCTCGCCTCGCCAGCTGCCCTCCACCGCGCGCCGCAATGGCATCGTGGTGACTGAATCATCGCTGGGCATTGGGCGTTGGTCTCGCGCGGAACCCCGGATGGAGACCGTTAAGGCTTGGGATGATAGCCGCATCTGCATGCGCTCTTTCCCGGTCCGTGCTTGAACGCCGTGCGAGGCGGATGCATCACCCAGACCATCACCTCACGGCTTGCGCACGCGGGCATAAAACTGCCTTGCTCAGGACCCGATTCTAGCGCGGCAGTTGGTTGGCAAGTGCCCTCCCTGTATGGTTGTCGCGTGTACCACAAGAAACGGCCCAAAGGCACATGCATACGTTTACTCATTCAACCTGTCTGCCCATAAGCTCATGCATGATCCTCAGTGCCCGCAAGCGCTCACGGGAGCCGTAAGCCGTCAATGTTAGCTGTTCTAACCACGGTGAACTCTGCAGGCCCAGACGTAAAGCAACCATATACGCCCTGATACTGACAAGCGCAACTGAGGCGCTGTCAAGGTTTTTGCCGTACTGGTGTTAGGCATCTGATTCATTCCCGCTTTGCCCACGCTCTACACGCCAGCCACTCAGCATCACGTCCATCCACGGCCATGGCGGACACAATCCCCGCGGATCAACCCGATCTCTCCAGCCTCACTGGCTCACCTGGCCAGAAGCGAAAGCGGGACGCGGACAGCCCTGACACTCAGCGCTCCAAGCGTACCGCTCCGCCGGCAAATATGTCTGCCTCGGCTGTCGATGCCGCCGCCTTCATTGAGAACGCCATTGAAGCCGGCCATGTTGCTGCCGCCAGTGGCGTCAACGTCGCCGACTTCAACGCTCTGCAGCAAGCCGCTGCCGAGCATACCGAGCCGACGGATCCAAGCAGTGCTACGAGCACTGCCCAGGCTGCCTTGGGAATGTATCCAACCCTTCACGTCCCGCCCTCCACGGAGGAGCAGTTTGCAGCTCAGGCCGCCGCCGAGGCAGAGCACAATCACGACAATGCCTTTGGCCAGGATGTGCCACCACCCGATGTGCTCTTGGACTCAGGTGTCAGCCCGAACCAGCCGCCGCCAAACGGGGTTCAGTCGCAGCCGCCTCGGTACGCCACGTCTGCCTCCAACTCGACCCCCAAACCTACAGTTGGCTCTGAGGAGTGGCATAAGATGCGCAAAGACAACCACAAAGAGGGTAAGTAGCACTGTGGAAGACATGGACACAAGTCAAACAGAAAAGTTACTAACGCATCATCAGTCGAGCGGCGTCGTCGTGAGACGATCAATGAGGGCATCAACGAACTCGCCAAAATAGTACCTGGGTGCGAAAAAAACAAGGGTTCCATTCTGCAAAGAGCCGTCAGTTTCATCTCTCAGCTTAAGGAAAATGAGCAGCAGAACCTGGAGAAGTGGACATTGGAGAAGCTGCTTACGGAACAAGCAATAACGGAACTGAGCTCGTCCAACGAGAAACTCAAGAGGGAGTGCGAGCGCCTGTACCGCGAGCTCGAGACGTGGAAGCGGGTGGCACAGAACGCTGGGCTGGAGCCCCCTCAGCCCAAGGAAGAGACAGCTGCTGCGACGCCCTCGAGCTAGGGGCGTCAGGAAACGTTGTCTGCTGAATGGCTTGACACGCTTAGCCTCTAGGCCGGCGGCTCACATCTGCGCTTATACCCCATTGATCTATCCGTTACTCTATTATGTCTCCATTGTGGCTCGTTGGACGCTGTATCGTTTTATTCCGACCTCATTCACCCGGTTCTTTGGCCCCTGCACTGGGTTACATCCGGCTTTTTGTCCTCTTTCCTGTTCGTTCCTTGTTCTTGTCTCTTTCCAATTGTTGTTTGGTGGAATGTGGCGCAAGCAAGTGGAAGTTTGACGATTCTTGATTTCAGACTGACACGCAGTGTTGGACGGGTGAAGAAGCACAAATCCTTGGGCTCATCTACCCCCACGTTACCGATTCATGTCATGGGTGACAGGGACACCTGCCTGCATCCGCGTCAATCCTCTCACCGTGTCGCTTCTTTCTTGGCGTGGGAACCAGCGTGGACGGGGGTGGGCATTTGTGAATGGGCCGTTCAGTCAATCATTCTCACTCGTGGCCCCAGGCAGGCAAAGCCAAGGGGGGGGGGGGGAGACACTTAAGGCCAAGGCACAGCGGGCCGACATTATTTCTCAACGGACCATTGTACTTTCATTTTCTCTACCTGCATAAGCCGCGTGTCTTCCTCGTGAGCCGAGTCTGTAGCTGGTCAAGAAAAACTCGCTTGAGATTTAGCATAGGCCTGAGTATGTACCCGTAATTGCCCGCTTGGTTGCAGAGACACCCTCTTTCAAGGATATCACGAGACCAAGCCTTAGTTCCGGACGTTTAGGCCGTGGTTGTGTGGTGTTGTCTGAGCCAGTCATGGCCGCCGAGTGTGGCCGCCGGCCGCAAGCGTGGGGCGATGCGAGCTCACCTCCATCAGGAGTATCAAGGCCCCCTTCCCTTCCGGGACAGCGGTCGATCAACTTGGGCATGTGGCGCGAGCTTCCTTTTGTCCGCGCCAACAGCACATGGCGGCATCATGGCGCAGCAGAGGACGGGAATCCTCTCCGTCCAGTAGGCGCCCCTGATTTCCCCGGCGAAAGGAGCGGTGGCGGCACTTGGCAAGGAAGAAGGAGGAGGAAGATGGAAGAAAAAGAAGGGAAGAAAGAGACCCGCAGCCGAGCACGCGCGTATCGGTTCGACGAAGTTGACGAATGCCATGTACGCACACGCACACACACACACATACACGCACACACACACACACACACACACACACACACACTCGTAAACGCTGGCCACCCCTCCCCCTAGTTCGTTTCCTTCTTTTGCCCCTCTACTCCGTACTGTACGAATTTCCGATTGCTGATTATGCACAATGCAACTCGTTGACACCCAGTCGTCGGGCCAATGGACTCATGGCGGTGTCTACTCCGGATGAGCCCTGCTGATGGAGGGAGGGTAGGGGCCAACATCGGGGATCAGCAGCGGAGTTTGGGAGAGTCGAGTAGAACGTCGCCTGGGTTAGGTGCCGGTGGTGGTAGTAGTGGTGGTGGTAGTGGTGGTAGTGGTGTTGGTTATGATTACTTTTTTGTCATTCTGATCGAATCGTGCATTGTGCAGGCTGCGGCTGCGGCTCAGGGTGCTGCACGTAAATGCCGGGCTGATTCTCATTAGCCATGCCACGAACCCCTTGTACGGACTTGCAACCGGCGGCCGGGTCGAGCCTCGGTGGCCACGGC